>BMAO01016781.1:0-22621 GCA_019973975.1 Trichonephila clavata
AAAAGAGATGAAAAACAAAAAACAAGACTATGCATTGACTACAGAAAACTGAATGCAATTTGTAAAACAGATGCGAACCCTTACCTCGAATAGACTCCCTGCTAGATAAATTAAATAATGCTAAAATTTTTTCTACTCTTGACCTTGCAGTGGTTACTGGCACATTCCTCTTCACGATAAAGATAAAGAAAAATTAGCTTTTATTACAACTGAAGGTTTATATGAATTTCAAGTTCTCCCTTTTGGTTTTCGAAATGCCCCTGCAATTTTTAATCGCATTATTCGTAAAATTCTAACTAAACATAAATGTTCAAATTTTGCTTGTCACTATTTTGATGATATAGTTATTTTTTCAAATTCTTTAGAGGAGCACTATGCTCATTTAAGAAAAGTATTCAAAATTTGTGAGGAGGAAAACATTAAACTAAAATTCTCAAAATGTGTTTTTGCAAAAAATAAAATAAATTTTTTAGGCTATGAAATTAAAGAAGGTTGCATTACACCAGATAATCAAAATATTGAAACTATTAAAAAATTACAGCCCCCTAAAAATGTAAAACAACTTCAAAGTTTCTTGGTTCTGTAAATGTTTACAACAAATTCATTGATTCATATGCTAAAATTAGAGAACCTTTAAATCAACTCTTAAAGAAAGATAAACATGGAATTGGACTGCTGAATGTCAAACAGCCTTTGAATTGTTAAAAAATAAATTAGCAACTAAACCTGTATTACAATTATATGATCCTAAATTACCTCTTCATGTGTTCTGTGATGCTTCTCAAAGTGCAATTGGTGCAGTTTTAAAACAGCCAGATAATTCTGGTACTCTTCACCCAATATCTTATCATTCTAGAACTTTACGTGACTATGAAAAAAATTATTGTATCACAGAATTGGAATGTTTGGCCATAGTAGATGCTCTTGATAAGTTTATTATTATTTACATGGTAAAAAATTCATAATCCACACTGATCATGCTGCTCTTGTTTGGCTTAAAATGTGAAAAATTTAAGGGGGTAGGTTATTTCGTTGGTCTTTAAAATTAAGCATGTTTGATTATGAAGTAAAATATTTAAAAGGGACTAATAATGTTGAAGCTGACATGTTGTCGAGACATCCTATTACTCAATATATCCAGCACTCTGTACATTTACTTGAATTAGATGAGATAAAAACATATCAAAATTTAGACAATGTAAATGGTCCTAAATATAAGAAAGTTGATGATGTCATTGTCCTTAAAAGAAAAATCTGTTTAAAATTGTTGTACCTTTTTCATTAAGAAGAAAATTTTGCAAAATGCTCATGAACAATTTGGGACACCCAGGTACTCAAAAAATGATAAATTTAATTACTCCTCAATACTACTGGCCTCATATTAACTTAGATATTTCAAAATTTGTTAAACATTGTGATGTATGTCAATTAAATAGAAGAAAAGGCAAAAAAAGATTTGGCCTTTTACAGGCTGTACCTCCCACAGATCAACCTTTTGAGTGTATCTCTGTTGATACTGTTGGTGGATTTAATTATTATAATTCTACTAAAAAATTTCTCCACTTAATAATAGATCATGCAACTCGCTATGTTTGGGCTTTTCCTTCCAAAAGTGAAACAACAGAAACCTATACAAATTGTTTGAAACAACTTTTCCAAATTCAAATACCCAGTAAATTGTTAACTGATAGAAATGGTGCTTTTACCTCATCTAGATTTAAACGCTTTCTAAGAAATTATAGTGTGAAACATTTATTAACTACTTCTCATCATCCTCAGACAAATGGAAAATGTGAACGTGTTAATCAGTCTATTGTAACTAAATTAAGATGTAAAGTAAATTCTTCTCCTACCAAAATTCCATGGACTAAACTTTTAGAACAAGTAATTAATGAATATAATTTAACACCTCACTCAGTCACAAAATTCCCTCCTGCATATTTGTTCTTTGGCAGTTTACCATATACACCTCCCTTAGCTCAAAATCAATTTTACCCTCCAGTTGAAGAAGCCAGAAAATTAGCAAAAGAAAACACTATTAAATATCATGAGAAAAAACAAAATTAAGTATGATGCTCGTTTCATTGATTCTCCCTTTGAACCTGGTGACATTGTAATGTATGAAGAATTTAATTATCCAAATCGTAGAAAATTATCCCCAGTTTTTTTTCCGGCCCCTATGAAATAGTACAAAATTGTCAGATGTAAATATGAAATAACCAAACCCAATGCTTTAACCAAAAAACCTACTGAAATTGTTCACGTGTCAAAATTGAGAACTTATTATCCTCCTGGAGAATTAAAATTAAGTCACGAATGATAATCATTTTAATAACCAAAAAATTCACACACAGCTACACAAAACCAGACCATTGTCCTTTTACCCCTCTTAGGTGGACCCCCTTCTTTCCACTCTTGGATAATTTTTCTTTTTTTTAAAAAAATGTTGTTGTGAAATATCACAATGAGAAATGAATACAGATCTTATAAATGTGCGAAACATGGGTCGACCTTTCCAATCCAGTTCAAATTTTTTTTCTGTTTACATCTCAGTATTCTGTTTCAGTTTTGGAGAAGTGTGTACTCTTGGATGGAAACAGGGAGAGTTTGAATTAAATTCCCCTTCCTTAATAGTCTAAAATACTGAGATTATTAAGTTTACTTTTAGACAAAGTCTATTATTTTATTTTGAAACAAACTTAGATGTTCCTTTGATGTTTGTCCTTGATGGTATTTTATACTGCAATTATGTTTTTGAATCTTATTTTTGTTTACATTCCATTTCAAGTGTTTATTTTTTTTATTTTTGATATAGTGTGTACTTTTATGATGCAACGTTTATAGTGGTAACCAGTATTACTTCAACCACTCAAGAAAAAGTGAACATTTTGAACTTTGATACAAATTGAACTTCCATGCATTTTGAACTTTGCTACATTTCGAACTTTATTATATTTCTGAATTTAATACACTTTGCATTTTAATACAATTTGAAGGTTATTTATGGGTACCCATATTTTACAGTTATTTTAGTGTATATTTGTTATCATATTTTATTTTCTGTGTTGGAGTTTTTATGTCTGCTGGTTGGTGTGAAGGAAAATTTTTTTAATAATAATATTTAATTTAAAATTTAATATCTCTGTAAGGTACTTGTGTGTGTCAAGGGCCCTGGCGCATACACGCGTCTTACGGAGGGGGGGAAAAATGTAATGACTTCTTCTAATTCTCCTTAACTGTACCCCGTCAAATTATTTTCTAGTTCTTTCGCCTCTGACTGTTATAATCTTAATCTAATTGTACGACCGCGTAATCTTAATCTTATTGCTCCCGCTCATTTGCAGCCAATCACGACTCCTGTTTAAAAGAGTCGTACGACCTTCACCGCCACTATAAAAGCTCTGAACACACGGTTACGCGCGCTTTTTCGCTTCGCTTTTTGTCATCATGTAGTCTGCCGCATCTAGTGTTTGTGTATTGTGTGTGTTTTTTGTGATTACGTACATCTATGTGTCGTCCTTGTCTTACTTATATGTGTTCAAGAATAAACAAGTTTCTTCAATCACCTTACTGCCTTATCAATTCTCGTATAAAGAATTCCATTCAACGGCCCCGTCGATTAAATATATATATATACTAGCTGTTACCCGCCCGCTTCGCTGGGAATTTCATGATGTTTTATAAATTTTTACTGCTTATATATAGGTATAAATTATTGATATCAAGTCCTGCATTAAGAATTCGATTGTATTGAAAAATATACTTATAACTGTCGCCTGTTGATAAAAAAAAGGGGCAGAACTCATCTAATTTGTGTTTTCTAAAAATCTCTAAAATTGAAGTATAGAATGATGTTTGCTCTTTCGTAACCCAAAAACCAAGTGGATTCCCGCAAAACCAATTTTCGGTGGATCTCAACTCCGTAAATTGAACATGCAAGCCAAATTTTCAAGTCTAAATCTAACAGAAAAAAAACAAAAGTTTTACTATCAATATCCCCGTAATCCCGTTGAGAGCCGTTTTCCAAAATAACCGCTCTTAGCGGATTTCAACTCAACAAAAGAAAAATGCAAACCAAATTTCATTATTATAGTCCTTGTAGCTCGAAAAAAGTAATTTTTTTTGTCAATACGTCCCAGTAACCCCCTGCACCCCCCCCAGGAACTTGATTTGCTTAAAATACATTCTTAGTGGATCCCTATTCAACAAAAGAAACATGCTTAACAAATTTCAAGTATATGGGTCTAACAATTAAAAACAGGAATTTTTTTCTGTAACTCCTCTTGACCCTCGCAACCCTCCTTGGGGGTCAATTTTCGTTTTACTCTTTGTTAGAGGAACTCTATTCCATGAAAGGAACATGCCTACCAATTTTCAAGCAGGATGATCAAATAGTTTAAAAATGGAAATATTTATCAATTACGCCTCTTAATCTCCCGAAATTAAACTTAGTAGTTCATATTCGCGAAACCCATTTTGTAGCGGTTCTCTACTTTACGAAAGGAATCTGCTTATCAAATTTCAAGACTGTACGTCTAATAGTTTAAAAATGGGGATAGTTATCTATAACGCCACTTGAGCCCCCGCAACGCCACTTCTGGGTCTGTTTTCACAAAACCCATTTTGTAGGGGAATTGCACACTATGAAAGGAATCTGCTTAGCAAAATTTGAAGACTGTGCGTCCAATAAATTAAAATGCAAAAAAAAATTATCAATAACGCCCCTTGAACCCCGCAACGTGGCCTAGGGGTCGATTTTCACAAAACACATTTTTAGTGTATCTCTATCCTATGAAGGAATCTGCTTACCAAATTTCAAACTGTGCGTCTAATAGTTTTAAAAATAGAAATAATTATTTATATCTGCCCTTAACACCCCATGAGGGTCAATTTTTCCCAAACCTGTTTTGTAGCGGATATTTACTCCATGAAAGAAACATTCCTACCAATTTTCAAGCAGGGAGGTGAAGTAGTTTAAAAACGAAAATATTTATCTAGTACGCCACTAAATCCCCGTAACGCCATTTAGAGGTCTGTTTTCACAAAACCTTCTTATAGCTGATCTCTACTCTATAAAGAAATCTACTTATCAAATATAAAGACTGTGCGTCTAATAGTTTAAAAATGGAAATAATTATCTATAACGCCCTTAAGTCCCGCAACGCCACTTGAGGGCAATTTTCACGAAACCCATTTTGTAGCGTATCTCTACCCTATGAGAGGAATCTACTTACTAAGTTTCAAGACTGTACGTCTAATAACTTAAAAATAGGAATTTCTAACGCCCCTTAAACCCCCGCCCCGCAAACAATTGCTGCTAATTTGAAATTACAAACAGACACTTCAATTTTATTTATTTGTATAGATATAGATTGGGATTATAATAACTATTGTTTAAATGTGACTAAAAATGTAAATAAAAAAAAAAGGATTAAAACTAACCGTAAAACTTATCAATTTTTTGTTTCTTGCATTGCTTTTTGCTTATGAAGCCTTGATTTATTATTTTTAAAAGTGCATCCGAAACGGCCGATGCTCTACTTAACTGAACAGTGAGATAACTATCATAAAAAAAATTATGGCACTTGTCAGCGTATTATCATGTGCGCGTAAATTTATTATGTCTCATGAAGAGCATCGGTCGCCAGTAACCAAAACACCGACTTCATTAGCTCAGCTTGGCGTTCAGTTTCACGTTCACTCCGTATAGTTTCCGTTCCCGTAAGAATACGGGAATAAAATATAGCCTATGTCACTCCCGTTAATGTAACTTTCCATTAGTGAAAGAATTTTTAAAATCGCACCAGCCGTTTCCGAGATTAGCCGGAACAAACAGACAGACAGACAGACAGACAGACAGACAAAAATTTTAAAATTGGTTTTTTGTTATGAGTACCGTATATACTTTTAGTGCATTAAGTAAAAAGCTGCTAATTTGAAATTACAAACAGACACTTCAATTTTATTTATTTGTATAGATATATATATATATCTATACAAATTTCAATTTTCAATTTCAATTTCAAATCTTCAATTTTATTTTTTGTATAGATATATATATATATATATCTATACAAATAAATAAAATTGAAGTGTCTGTTTGTAATTTCAAATTAGCAGCTTTTTACTTAATGCACTAAAAGTATATACGGTACTCATAACAAAAAACCAATTTTTAAAATTTTTGTCTGTCTGTCTGTCTGTTTTGTTCCGGCTAATCTCGAAACGGCTGGTGCGATTTTAAAAATTCTTTCACTAATGGAAAGCTACATTAACGGGGAGTAACATAGGCTATATTTTATTCCCGTATTCTTACGGGAACGGAAACTATACGGGTGAACGTGAAACTGAATGCCAAGATGAACGCCAAGCTGAGCTAATGAAGTCGTTGTTTTGGTTACTGGCGACCGATGCTGTTCATGAGACATAATAGTGTTACGCGCACATGATAATACGCTGACACGTGCCATAATTTTTTTTTTTTTTTTATGAAAGGAGAATCTCACTGTTCAGTTAAGTAGAGCATCGGCTGTTTCGGATGCACTTTTAAAAATAATAAATCAAGGCTTCATAAGCAAAAAGCAATGCAAGAAACAAAAAATTGTTAAGTTTTACGGTTAGTTTTAATCCTTTCTTTTTTTTTTTATTTACATTTTTAGTCACATTTAAACAATAGTTATTATAATCCCAATCTATATCTATACAAATAAATAAATTGAAGTGTCTGTTTGTAATTCCAAATTAGCAGCAATTGTTTGCGGGAGCGGGGGTTTAAGGGACGTCAGAAATTCCGATTTTTAAGTTATTAGACGTACAGTCTTGAAACTTAGTAAGTAGATTCCTCTCATAGGGTAGAGATACGCTACAAAATGGGTTTCGTGAAAATTGCCCTCAAGTGGCATTGCGGGACTTAAGGGGCGTTATAGATAATTATTTCCATTTTTAAACTATTAGACGCACAGTCTTTATATTTGATAAGTAGATTTCTTTTATAGAGTAGAGATCAGCTATAAGAAGGTTTTGTGAAAACAGACCTCTAAATGGCGTTGCGGGGGATTTAGTGGCGTACTAGATAAATATTTTCGTTTTTAAACTACTTCACCTCCCTGCTTGAAAATTGGTAGGAATGTTTCTTTCATGGAGTACAAAACAGCTACAAAACAGGTTTGGGAAAAATTGACCCTCAAGGGGTGTTAAGGGCAGATATAAATAATTATTTCCATTTGTAAACTATTAGACGCACAGTTTGAAATTTGGTAAGCAGATTCCTCTCATAGGTTAGAGATACACTAAAAAATGTGTTTTGTGAAAATCGAGCCCTAGGCCACGTTGCGGGGGTTCAAGGGGCGTTATTGATATTTTTTTTTTTTTGCATTTTTAATTTATTGGACGCACAGTCTTCAAATTTTGCTAAGCAGATTTCTTTCATAGTGTGCAATTCCCCTACAAATTTGGTTTTGTGAAAACAGACCCAGAAGTGGCGTTGCGGATAAGTGCGTTGCTCACAAGTGGCGTTATAGATAATTATCCCCATTTTTAAACTATTAGACGTACAGTCTTGAAATTTGATAAGCAGATTCCTTTCGTAAAGTAGAGAACCGCTACAAAATGGGTTTCGCGAATATCAACTACTAAGTTTAATTTCGGGAGATTAAGTGGCGTAATTGATAAATATTTCCATTTTAAACTATTTGATCATCCTGCTTGAAAATTGGTAGGCATGTTCCTTTCATGGAATAGAGTTCCTCTAACAAAGAGTAAACCGAAAATTGACCCCCAAGGAGGGTTGCGAGGGGTCAAGAGGAGTTACAGAAGAAAAATTCCTGTTTTTAATTGTTAGACCCATATACTTGAAATTTGTTAAGCGTGTTTCTTTTGTTGAATAGGGATCCACTAAGAATGTATTTTAAGCAAATCAAGTTCTGGGGGGGGGGGGGTGCAGGGGTTACTGGGACGTATTGACAAAAAAATTACTTTTTTCGAGCTACAAGGACTATAATAATGAAATTTGGTTTACATTTTTCTTTTGTTGAGTTGAAATCCGCTGAGAGCGGTTATTTTGGAAAACGGCTCTCAACGGGATTACTGAGATATTGATAGTAAAACTTTTGTTTTTTTTCCTGTTAGATTTAGACTTGAAATTTGGCTTGCATGTTCAATTTACGTTGTAGAGATCCACCGAAAATTGGTTTTGCGGGAATCCACTTGGTTTTTGGGTTACGAAAGAGCAAACATCATTCTATGCTTCAATTTTAGAGATTTTTAGAAAACACAAATTAGATAAGTTCTGCCCCTTTCTTTTTTATCAACAGGCGACAGTTACAGGTATAAGTATATTTTTCAATACAATCGAATTCTTAATGCAGGACTTAGATATCAATAATTTATACATATATATAAGCAGTAAAAATTTATAAAACATAATGAAATTCCCAGCGAAGCGGGCGGGTAACAGCTAGTATATATATATATGTAGACAAAAATCTTAAAATTAGATGATGTAACACGGAAAATTTACAAATTAGAAATATTTTTAATTAGATTTCATTTCGCTGGACATTATTTTCACTGCCTCTTTTGTAAAGGAAAGCAAATAATAAATGTATGTTTTGATTTTATTTTAATATGATAAAAAGGTTTGTACATTTTTTTAAGTCTCAAGAGAAAATACAAAATAAATCAAAAGTAAATTCATAGCTACCATTTGCAGTTTTAAAGAAATGAAGAAAAATTGAAGAAATTACTGATTTAAAATTGCGTCAACTCTCTCTCGTTGAAAAAAAGTGATTTCCGGAAGGCAGTGGCGTAGCTAGGTATTTAAAAGCCTGGTGCAAAAAAAAAAAAAAAAAATGAGGGCTCTATCTTGGGTGAATTCTATCAAGTAAAAATATGGGAATATTTTAAATATATACAAAGCTACAATTTTTGCTTACTGTCTTCTCTTTCTTGGCGTTGTTTACGCTTAAACGCACCCCACTTGGTTTCTTTCTTTTTTTTAATCTATAATTTTAGTTTCATAATTTATCTAATAGGATTTGTATGTTCTCGAGTATTTACTGACGTTAAAAGGATGTAGAAACGAAATGCTACGCTATAAAACGTCGTTGGAGAATCCCTAGCTATTAATTTATTCCGGAGGATCGAACTCACATCCAACAGATGGCTTAGAGCTACAAAATGGTCCACCGAGATAGACAGGAAATGATACAAAAATATGCATAAACAAGAAAATTTAATACAATATTATTATAATTATTTTTAAAAAAAAACATATCTGCAAAAGAGCAGAGGAGGGAGACAAAATTACATCAGTAAAATTACATCATACGGGAAGATTGCGAAATATTGAAACAGGAAACTAGCTTATTATGAATCATATTGTTACTAAAAATAGAATTTAACTAGGAAGGAATTGCTTCTTGTGTAGGTTTTTAAGATGTAATAATAAGTATGGTAAGATTTTTCATGGAACTTGAGGTTTATTTTCAAATAACAGTCTGTAAAAAAAAATGAAAATATTGAAAATAACAAGAACTTTTCAATAAGTAAAGTTCGCAACACTGAACAAACAACGAAAATAATTTAGGTGAAATCCCTACAAATTTGAAATTACTTTCAACTGAAATGCCACGATTACAGTTATGTAGCAACATTTTATATTTATATCTTAAATTTGGAAGAAATCGCAAATTCGGCTGCCCTTGTGTATAGATATCCTGCTTAGAATCTAAAGGAATTCATGATACCAAAAAGAGTGTTGTAGGAAGCGATAAAGCAGTGCTTCTCAAACTTTCAATATTTGCGACCTAATTTTCAGTCATAATTTTCATCGCGCCCCACTTCTTACAATAACAATGGACTGAATACAATTATAATGTACTTTGATGGTAAAACTGCGATGCAATACAACTTTAATTATAAACGCACTAATTAGATAAATATTAAGTTTTGTAAATAAATTTTGTATATGACAAGCCCAAGAGAGTCACTGTATTAATTACTGAACTTGTTTTCAATTGAATATTGAAAAATTAATTAACAAATACTTTGTGCAGAACTGATACATTTATAAGTAGTGCGTATTATATCAGTTTGAATGTGTATATATTTTTTTTATATAAGAATGTATTTTACCTTGTAATTATTTTAAATTGTAAATTCTTTTATCAAATTGATAATTATTTTAAATCTTTTGTTTTCGATTCTTCGCAATACGTTCGCGCCCCCAATTAGGGTTATCAATTAGGGTAGGGCGCGCCACACAGTTTGAGAAACGCTGCGATAAAGATTTTATTTCGAGTTTTGAGAACAATTTAATAACAGTATACATGAAGCAAAATATGACTTGGAGAAGAAAAACCAAGCGATTTACATAATTTGAAAAATGTATATATATTATCATTGAAAACAAAAAGCAAACAAAACAACGATGTTGAGCTACAACATCTCAGCATATAATGAATAAAAATTTATGCCGATACAAATCATTCCCAATTTCTGTTGTTACATGTTACAAATTCTTAGATTTTGAACACGTTCCGTATAATAGCGCGAACTCCACACGGAATGTGTTTTTATTGTCGATATCGGAAATCAAATTTTGTTTTACACAGACGAAAACAATCCGCAGAAACGAAAACAAAATTAAATTAAATTAAAATATAAAAAATAGAATATTATTTTATTGCTAAGAAATATAAAACATGCAGAATTGCAACTTTTTTATCAACAACTTTTATGTAAGTAACATTAAATTAAAAAAACTATAAGCATTATAAATTTTGGCGCCCCCTGCCCCAGGCGCCCTTGTGGGGTGAACAATTTTGCCACCCCCACGCGGCGGCCCTGTGTGGAACTTCATGAACATTAAAAAATATCTTGTTCCTGTAACCATCAAAGGCTGCATTAATTAGTATTTCACAACATGGGAGTATTACAATGGCTGCCCAACGTGTTTTCTTTTACCGGCATTTTGCTTTCCTTCGACAAGTAACCACGTGTAAAAGTGTTATGTATGTGTCGCCCTGACACTAAATGTGAAAGTGCACGATTTTATTGGAAAACCCAAAGTGAAAGTGTTATGTATGTGTCGCCCTGACACTAAATGTGAAAGTGCACGATTTTATTGGAAAACCCAAAGTGAAAGTGTTATGTATGTGTCGCCCTGACACTAAATGTGAAAGTGCATGATTTTATTGGAAAACCCAAAGTGAAAGTGTTATGTATGTGTCGCCCTGACACTAAATGTGAAAGTGCATGATTTTATTGGAAAACCAAAAGTGAAAGTGTTATGTGTGTGCCAGAGGAAAAAATCATCGATAGTGTGTTGAGTAAAAAGTGAAAATATCTTATGTGAATTCATCTTATGTCATTTAAATGCGCGAATTGTGCTTGCAACATATATATATATAATCTGTTCTTTGAACAAAACGAAAAATTAAATCTGTGAGTAGATGCAACAAATCTTTTGTAAATAATATTGAAGAATGTGATTGTGTATGTTTCTTAAAATATTAATATATATATTTTGTTTCAAATAATTTAATATTCTTGTTTATTCTTATTTCAATCTGCTGTTTAAAATACCTTGAAATTTAAACTGTGAAAGATCATTTCTGCTTTCAAACAGAAGCAACTTGTTTAACAATATTCATAAATATATGTGTGTTTTAAAATAATTGCTATATAATAATTTGCTAAAACAATTGCTATATTGAGTAAACGATGAAATTCTTGGTTATAATTATCCGAAGACGAATAATTTTTTTTTAAAAGGAAAAAAGTTCAAATATTAAAAAGAAAAGTATATGAGTATCCACTTCCGTTTTCTGTGCTTGTGTTGTGGAACTTCATGAACATTAAAAATATCTTGTTCCTGTAACCATCAAAGGCTGCATTAATTAGTATTTCACAACATGGGAGTATTACAAACCTATTTTTTAAAATTGTGGTATACGCGCGCGCGCGTACGGTTTCAAAATAAGACAATGGTAAAGAGAAGTAGGGTTTTAAAATAAAGCACAGCTTTTTTTATTAACACTTTTTTATAAGCTTCACTTGTATGTAACGGAATCTGTGAACTCAATATTTTTATACACCTTAAAAGGTCAGATTAATTCGAAATTTTACTCACTTGTTCAGGACCCATGACTTTGCAATAATTGAATAATTTTGTTCCATTGTCCTGATCAGAATTATCAGGATTAACGATTTCCCATTTTCAGATTCCATCCCGCATCTGGCGACTAATTTTCGATCCCATTTCCAGATTTGGTGACAAAAAGATTAAGTTACAAATTAGTTCGATTAACTATAAAAAGGTGTTTTTTTTTTTAGTTTTTTTTAAAAATTATAATTTATTTAAAATAAGAGTAATCTGTGAAAGAATCAATACAGATTATTAGCTGACATTATTAGCAACAAAATCGGAAAATTGGTTTGCTTCGAAGTTACGTACAATTTTTTTTATTAGATTTAACAGGGAAAAATTAATTTTAGCTTCTATTACAATAAAGTATTACATGTGTGTGTGTGGGGGGGGGGATGAATGGCAGAATAATGGTATAATGCAAACTTCAAAAGTTTTTTACGTTAAGGCTAAATAACTGATTCTATATCTTTCGAAATGATAGTTGTCATTCATTTTTGATGAATTGAGGATAGATAATTTTTGAATATCAAGTTATCAATGAATGAGAAGATCGATAGCTTATATACCACCTGCAAATAAAAGTACTTTGAAATCCTATAATGTTTTGTTGCTGTTGTCTCCTTTTTTTTCTAAACTTTACAGATTTTCCCTGATTTTATCCCCATTTGATTGATCTTCTAACTCCTGTATGATATTGTAATAAATTATTGCTTTAATAATATCAGAAAATTTTCTCTTTTCGAGTTTCTTTTTTAAATTTATGAAAATTTTAATCCCAAGTTTCATTTTTATAAACAATAAAACTTCAATTAATTCGGGAAAGGTGTTCTGTACTGTTTTATACCAGACATAGAAATTTATTTTTAAAGCTAACTTCACAGAATAAAGACACGAAAACATTCTCAGTTAGAAAATTGTCTCAGTATTATCTAACTCCACGTTATACCACACTAACATATTTATCGACTTGCATTCTTAAATTTAAAAAATACTTACAAAGTATTCATATGAAATTTAAGGTAACTCTTGTCTACATCGTTAAGGTTAATACTTAGTAAGTTTTAATGAAAAAATAATAGAAATAGAGATAAAGAACATTTTGAAAAACCTCTAAATCTAAATATTTTTATGAAGAAATATTTGCTACTTCTTTGTAATGATATTACTATTTAAAACTATGCAGCTACGACTCTTTGATAATAAATAACTTTATTTTACAACTACCAACTACTTCATACCTTATGCATTACTAAACTACCTCATCCCCCCTACCTCATAACAACCTCACAAACTGTTCTCTCAGACTCTTTCAAATACTCTTCTATCTCGCCTGTCGTAAACGTAAACCATGGACGTTTTAAAACTTCTTGAGGCCCTGGACCTCTACACAAATGTGTTGTTGTTGCTTATGCCACCTGATCGACAGTAACATCAGATCAAGGTCTACGAAATTCATCGCAGCTAAGGGCTAGAGTTTTGAGCCAGTCGTTAACCTAAATTTTGAGCCCCATGAAGGTGACAGTACGAACACAAATGTAGGCTCCAGTAGACAGTGCATAGCATACGTAGTCAAATACTTGTACAAACAACTACCGGAAACAAATAAATGTGCATGCCTTGCAATCGTACAAGCCTTTTGAATGAATGAGTAATGATGGTGTATGGTGGTAGGGTAGGTCTAGGCCTGCGGGAGTACGACGGTCATCCCACGAAGCCAGTTGACATATTGCCCCAAAATTCCCAATATTTCGGAGAATGCAACATGAAATAACATTTTACCTTTGAAATTAATCCAATTATAATCTTCTTAAGGCTGAGTCGAGAACAAGACGACGCCCCCATTGCGGCTGAGGCCCTGGTCCAGGGTCCAGTTGGCCCATATCTTAAGACATCCCTGCTCATAACTCCCCTGCACTCTCGCGTATACAAATGTACAACACCGCTGTTGAGAGAAATAGCGCTATCTATTTCCTAAACATCTTCATTATTTTAAAAACACGCAGTTTTGTTTTTCTTGTAAGATGGTGGACAAAATGAAAAAAAATACCAATTAAAGAAGCGAAATTAAGATCTTATTTTGTGTGGGAGTTATTTTAAGATGTGTATTTTGAGGTATCCGACTGGTTGCGACAGCTTTTTTTTTTTTTAAATGGAGATATGGGGATTTTTTTGTTGTTTTGAATTTGTTTAGACATTTAATGAAAAATATGCTAAAATTAAGAAGAGAAAAAGAAATTATTATTACTAAAATGGGTAAAAATTGACAAAAAAAAACAAACAAATAAAATAAACGTGGCCCATTCTGTACCAAAAGTTTATGAACAAATTTTCGATTTTTAAATTCTGATGTGTTGCTACGTTATTCATTTTTGAAATGACCTTTAGGATAAGAGATATTTTAAGTTTTACAAAAACTGGAGCATTTTATCTTAGTTATTATAAGAAACTACTTAAAAAAACAGTGATTATATTCACATAAGGAACTGTAAATTTTGTAATAAAGCGGTGATTAATCAATCTGTGAAAGTTAAAATACTTCTAGAATTATACAGAACATACACTAAAAATTTCAGTTAATTATTTTTAAATCTTTTTGAGTAACCGGCTGGCCCCGTTTGAGCATTTAAAAAAACACACATTTCAAGTAAAACGCTTTTAAAGAATATCTTGCTTAAAGTAATGGCATCTGATCTTACTAAAACCCTTATACTTTTGTTCTAGTGAACGGAAAGTAATAAATTTGGTATTTTTATAAAGCTAATAAGATGCTTTATAAAATAAAATCATAAAAATTGTCAATTTTTGGGTTGTCGGATATTTTAAATGTGAAAATAATCTTTTGCTGCATATATTTAGGTAAGAAACCAACTAAAACCCCAATAAGAGGGGTACATTGATTGTACAACTCTTTGTTTGCCTTGAAATGTCAAATCTCAGTGTTTAAAAAAAATGGAAGTTGGTGGTTATTAAAAAGGTGCCCAAAACACAATAATTTTTGGGTATGACAAGCGGAAATGTCACAGGAGGACTCGTACTTTTGACCACACAAAAGTACGAGTATTTTTAACAAAACAGAAAGGAAGTGTTGCTTAGACTCAAGTGTAGGCGGGCTGGTCGGGAGGCCCTTGGCGACGTCTCCGATTCGTCACCACAAACAGAAAAAAATAATAAACAAACTAAAACAAAATAAAGGGTCTTGCTTCTCACATCCTAATTACGAGACCGCTCGCTTACCGAAATTTGAGTGATTAAAGAGAAAACGCGAAGGCCATTCTGAGCCTTATCTCACAGCTGGGAGATAAAGTAACACGTGATCGGTGTTTGAGTGCGAGGCACTTGGAAATAGAAGACGCATGTTCTGAGCTCTGCGTAAAGGCATCTCTTTGAAAAAAGGCACTCGAAATCACTTAGTGTTCGATTTTTCTGTCATCGCCTTATTATGTCCAGTGTACCCGTTGCTATTGTTACAGGGGAGCCCAAGGTCTAGGGGCTGCCATATGCATAGAGTTATTGAAGCAAGGTTATAAGGTAAGTGAAAGAAACATGCTTCAGGATTAAAAAGTTGTATGGAATTCTAAATGTGTGAATATGCATGGTAGTGCAAAAAAACCTGTTTGAAGTAGGAGTAATAAATCTTTTTAGGTAAATCTTTTGGGAGTTTTAATGTAAATACAAGAGACTCTGAATTAAACCGAATGTGGCAGACAATATTTCGCAAAACGCATATTGTTTAGTAATTTTTGGAATAAAAAAATGCAGTTATAACAGCAAGTGATCATGATTCTGAATTTCTTTTTTAAAGTCAACCCTTCTCTTGTTTGAGATTGAAATAATAATAAAAATATTAAAGTATGGTTTCGGTTATAGAATGTAAAAATCTTTAATTGAGAAAGTTTTTAATTAATCTTTGATAAAAATTTCATACTGTTTCGAAATATGGATTTTTTAAGGAAGGATATTTTTTTAAATTCAAATGTGAGGTTTTCATAAGTATATACTTTTTAGGAATGGTTATTCTAACTTAGAACAGTTGTTCGACTTTCAATATTTATTACGCGAATCCGCTAGATATGTTTGGTATTAGTGCTGGCATTCTTAGTTTCAGTTTTCTGCTATCTCTACTAGAGAGATAGAAGACACAAATGACTTGAACACTAAGAGGTAAAATAAATAAAATATTCAAACAGATATTGGAAACTTAAAAAGATGGATGCTACAGTATTGTAAGCAATGTTGACTGATGACAGCTTTTAATTTTATGTAAAAGTGAGGTTAAACAAGTTTTGTGGCTACTCAATCTTTCCCCTTTCTGTTAATAATACTGAACGAAATCTCTGAAACATGGTAGAATATATATATATATATATATATATATATATATATCGTACATCAGAATTTGCATTTTGATAGTGTTTTTTGTTTTGTTATCTAACTTGTTATTTCGTTTCTGTGATATAATATTCAGATAAACCCAAATTAAAATTGTTTACACTTAAACACATGTAAAACAAAGATTAACAAGATTTAAGGACAAATTGGAGAATTCAAGTGGTTCCAGAGAAAAAAATTATAGTCTTTAAATATTGTATAAAAATCAGATAATCAGTTTGATAAATATTTACTTAGCTGAAGAATCTGAAGAGGATTTTTGAAGAGGGATTCTACATAATTGGTACTGGTTCACTTACATCTTGCTGCTTTGAGTACTAAAAAAAATAAATAAAGGATAAAAATCGACACTCTAATACTATGACATGAATAAATTTTGAATTTCGAATTGTGAGCATCGTTTTTTTGGCGATTTTTCGAATTAATGTAAATATATTTTAATATTGTTTCTTTGAATAGTTAAATACAGTCGAACTTCTATTTTACGAACCTCTATTTCATGATTTTTTCTATTTTGCTACTTATTTTTAAAAACCAAGAAGTTGCACGATTTTTTACGTAAAATAACCACCAAATAGCGAAGTTCATTTTATATTTAACGAACTTTTGTGATTCGATTTTTTTTCCTCACTATTTTTAAAATATTTCTGGGCTTTCGTATTATGAAACTATAAAATCATTTTAAAAAAATCAGACGTGGATTACATTGTGAAGAAAATTTAGTACATTGCAAAGATATAGGCCTATTTATGAAAGAAACATTTTTTCAGTCAAAAAACTCATACAAAATAAATACACTTTTCCGGTAATTGAATTTAAGGATGCATGCACTAATATATGATTAAAGCTACTGATTACAAAAAATGTTTGTCTAAAGTTACTGGTAGGCTTAGAAGATGTAATTAAAATTCTTAATTTTAATATAAAATTACTTTTTTAAAGTTGAAAATACAGTGTACTTCTGGGCAATTTTTTTCAATTCCTACTATTGGTTCACTCTCTCCCTATTTTTATATATCGTGTTCAAATTTTCAATAGTTAATAAATACTTTTTATTTATCCATTCAAGTTCAAACACATTTATAAAACTTGTAGTGATGACACTTGATTTTAATACAGTTTTTTCAAATATTAATTCATTAAAATTTTATTTTTTAATTTAAAATTTATTTTGCATTATTTCTGTCGAAGTTGCAACTGTCTGCAACAGATGGCGCCAGTACGTTTTTCTAACAAAGTAGGAATTGACTTAAATTTTTTTTATTGTTACTTATTTTTCTTATATTCTTTGCAAATTTCTTTTTGATGCGTATTATATTTTAAATAATATGTACTAATTTACAAAATGTTGTGAATAGTTGCTTTTTTAAAATAATACAGAGTATTTATGAATTTAAAAATCGTTTTATTTGATTTATAAAGTATATTGAAAGATGAATCTCAATTAAAAAGAATTTTCCTCTTAACGAACTTTTTTCGGGATTTAGCGACTTCGTTAATAAAGATCCAACTGTATTTATTTTAAAAAGCTTAGTTTGCAAAGATGTTAGAGAAGCTTTATTTCATGTGGTTTGTAAATAAAATAGAATCATATCAAGGTAATATTGCTGAGACGATTTTAAAAAAAAGTGATGAGTAGCGCGAAGCTTAAGAAATTAAATTATTTATTTATTACATCTACAGCTATTAATTGCAATATTTACATTTAAATACAAGTTATTCAAACTATTGAGTATATTTAAATACAACAGCATATTTTACTGCTGATTGGGGAGGACAAAACACAACGTCGCTGTTCGAGTGTTTTAAGCTGTCTCCTCTCTTCACTCTTTTGTGGTGGGGTGGTCCTTTCTTACACATTGAATTTCACTCGTAGCTCGGCTCACAGACTGAGTGCAGCTGTTCTTTTTTTCTTTATGTCCATCGGTTGTCAGCGCGATGTCAGATGAAAGGGTCCTGCAATATTTTAGTGGTGAACGTGTGGATATGAGTGTTGTAATGTTATTTGGATAAGAAGCCGATCTAGCAGCTGCGAGCCGGAAAAATGTTACGATTGCATATAATGTATAGAGGTTTTGAAAACTTCATTCACATTACCACAATTGTGCTTTTTCAAACACAAATAATGTTTTTAATTCCGATAAAAATTTTCATATTAGCATTAATTTGAAAATTATAGTAAAGCAATTTTGTAGCAATAATAATATTGTTTTTAAAAAACTCACTGATTGGGCTTCACAACTTCATATATTATGTTTAAAAATGTCAATGTTATCTGTATGTTTAAAACTTCCATCTTTTTACATATACACAAAAACGTAAAATTCAAGTTCAAGACCTTAAATACTAAATTCACACAAGGTAAAGTTTTTTTTTTTACTCCTTTTCTCTATTCAAGTGACATGTATTCTCAAGAGACCAGAGTATTTAATCTTCAAGTGATCTTAGTGATAACATTGATCGGATGAAAGCAGACCCCCCCCTCCTATAGTTTTGTAGTTTAAAATTATCAGCCTTCTAGATGAAGAAGATAATAGAATTAAAATAATATATATTGGAAATAAGTTTCATAAATGTTTCCAGATTCAGCGAGATCTCATACGCAAACATATTATAAAATAATTCAGAGGAAAAGTGTCATGCCAATATAAAGTTTTTATAACGGCCTCGAAAATATATTGTCACCCTTCATACTGCTACATGCTTTGTAGACACATCATTCAAGGGGAAAAATGAATTATCCGTGCGCCATCTATCGAGTTTAACATGCATATTTCAGAAGAAATTGTAAAAATATATCAGAGATAATTTTTTAAAATTTGAGCTTAGAATAATAATTAGCATGTATATCATTAGGCCGTTTATTCGAAAAATTTCAAGACGTATAATTCTTTCATATAGTTGTAAACTAATACAAAGAGCGAACTACATATACATTGAAAAAGAATTTATAGTCATCTTGACTCACAATCCTCAATCTCATCTTAATCCTATGAGCTATTCGATAATAAACAATTAATGAAAAAAAGTTCTGTCAATTGTTCCGAGTTTTTTCCCCTCATTCAACATGCTAAACTAGGAAATAGGGTGGAAACTTTATGTAATAACATCCACAACGCAATTTCATTTGTAGTTAGATTCTAATTTCCGCTTAAAACTTTTATAATATCTTGTAAAAAATTGATTTTAACACGTTTGAAATATTTCTATAACAAGAAATTTCCTATAAAAAAGATGGCGAAGGAGATTTAAAAAAAAATTTTGTAGAAATTATTTAATGAAAAATGAGTTTCCATTATTTAAAACGATTTGTTCATTTTCTTTCAATTGAAATTCTTGTTGTGATATAACCCATTTTAAAGCTGTTCGTTTCAACCAATAATAACAAAAAACAAATAAATAAGTAACTAATTTAATAAATTTTTAACCAGAATTAATTCGTTCAGTCTGGGGAGAAGTAAAATATGTTATAATTTCTTTTTCAGTTTTATTCCGTTTCAGGTATGCGTTGCTGATATACAAGAGTACAAAGGCAAGCACTTTGTGCATCAACAAGAAGAAGAATTTGGCTCTGAAAATGTTATATTTTCGGCTTGTGATGTTACAAAGGAATCAGATTACATAAGTAAGGGAACATGTCTTTAGGTAATTTAATACAGTGCTGCTCAAACTTTTAATATCTGCGACCGAAGTTTCAATCATAATTTTCACCCTCCCCCCTCTTATTATACAATAGCAATGTACTTTGACGCTAAAGCTGCAATGTGACTTAAATTATAAACCGTACAAATTATGAGGATAAGTATTCAATTTTTATTTTTAATTTTATATATGAAAAGCCCATGGGGTCACAGGTTGTAGGGTTAAGCTTGTTCTTAATTTAGTATTGATAAATCATTTTTCGAATGCATTGGGCAGTATTGATACATTTATAAGTTTATAATATCAGTGTAAACGTGCATTTTATTTTTTATTATGTCAGAATGTACTTAGTTTTGCTTCCTTTTAGTATATTAATAAATTTTTAAACAATCTTTTATTTTCCACTTTTCGATATACTCGCGCCTTCCACTTAGGTTTATCACGTCCCCACCCTAGTGGTGTGTGCGATCCTCAGTTTAAAAAATGCTGATTCAATATAAAGAGTAAGCTTACAAAAATTGTTGTAAGAATTGAAAATCAGAAAATATGGATTTATATTCAAAAACTAAAAATGATTCCTACAATGTCACATAAGACAGAAAAGCTCAATTCTTTGCGCTTACCATCAAAAGATTACATAAATAATTTTTTAAAGCATGATCATAACTGCAGTTTAAAATTGAAACGGGGAGGAATCTTTTAAAGCATTTGGCTTTAAAAGGAATTTTGTCACACACCACACACACAAATAAAGAAATTATTCCCATTTTTATTTCCATAACTAATAATGATAATCAAATTTTTTCTGGATAAATCCAAATTAATTGATAGACTAATTTACTCGATATGTTTGACAATTTCAATAACGCTCATGTAGGCAAGTGATAGGTATGTCGAATCTTCAATGAAAGAGAAAAAAGTAATCCATTTTTTCCCTCATGAATATGAAGCTCAAATTTTGAATTGAGGAGTGTGCGCTAAAACTTTCCGGTACCTTTTTTTTAATTAAAATTTTAATTATTATTGAATAGGCTTAATTCGTGTGACGTCATTAGTTGCATGAAACGCAATCACGTTTTGTAGCCAGTCAATTCAAAACACATGTGACGTCATAGTCACATGAAACTGCAATCACGTTTTTAGCAGCAATTCAAAACACATGTGATCTAGTCACTGATAAATGCATCAGTTTCTAGTCAACCAATTCATGTACTTAACTGATGCCAAGTTTTGCTTTTGAAAACTTTTCTTTTAAAATTTTTAGCTGTCAACAATAATAAAGCACATAGGTAAACAAAATACACGTATTTAAAAATATACAGCATTAAAAGATTTTTTTTTTAATTTTGAAAACTTTTCGAAGAATCTTAATGATTGGAACATCTTTATCAAATTTGAATTTTGTGTTAATTTTACGAGCAGAGAACAAATATAAGGCTAATGAAGCTTTGAATTCAATAAATATCACGCGATCGTCATGAATTTAGTCATTGCATACATGTTTAAGAAGGACTTCTTTTATTTGTAAGCTTCCAGAGTAGTCTTAAAATCTATACTGATTTAAAAATTTCATTTTTAGTTTTTGTTCCCACCAAACATTTTATTTTCAATTAAACAACGAAATATAAAACGGAAATATTTCTTCACAGGTACTTCGAACTGACGTTAAAAACATTTCATAGGGTGGACGTTCTGATAAACAATGCTGGAATATTATTGGAGCAAGACCACACACGCTTCTTAGCGTCAATTTGGTGAGAAAATACTAACATTTGAATTACTTGTGTGGTTATAGTAATTTACCGTGGATTTAATTTTCTGTTATTATTTTTATTATTATTCTTCAACCTGTTTACGTATGTTATAAATCGTATAATAATTTAGTTTTTACGCATCGATAGTAAAATGAACAATTGCTTAGGTAATCTGTACTCATTCACACTTTTATCGACCAATAGAAAACAGCCTTCATCCATGACTAAAACTCGATTTCCATCTCAAGAGCTTTGTCAAGTAGATTAGCATCCCTCCTTACCAGTTCCTCTACATCATAGAATCCTTGCACTTATAACAGGACTAGCATGCAATCAGGTTCACCGAAACATTTCAGTATGGATGGAGGATCGCTTTTGCGATCCATGTTCCCTATAATGTGTGTGATTGGTATTAATTTGCGACGATTTGGAAGATAATGCTATTTGGAACAAACGTGAAAACATTATATCTGCATTGATGTACCTTTCAGAGGATAATGGATAAATGATTACTTGAATTTTTGTTTAAGTAGGAGTGGAAACTTTTTTTAAAATGAGTTTTAAAATTTTTTGAAACTCTATTTTAGGGCTTTTGGTGGGATATTTAAACATATTCTATGAATTACAAGGTGAATTGTGTAAGAACACTCTTTAAGATAGTAAAATAGCATGATGAGAGAGAGAG
>BMAO01016782.1:0-18332 GCA_019973975.1 Trichonephila clavata
ATTACAACATAATTTTTAAAGTGGTTAAAATAACAAAGACAATTAGTAATTAGAAAGATTTTCTTTTTTAAAATAAAACTCATATAATAACTGTGGACCTGAAGAAATCACTTTAAAAGTACATTTTAGGTTTAGTGGGATTATTTGAAGCTCTTATATTTGGATTACTTCATGAGATCTCACACTGTGAAGCAATTTTGTTCTATTTAATTGTTTACCATGGACAATTTCCCTCAAGATGCCAAAAATGCTATATCCCATAAAACATTCAGTTCTGTAAAACAGTACTTAATATTTCACAAGAAAAACAAATCGTGAAATTATTGAAGACTCTTTCGTTTTATCCATGACCAAAGGGCTGAACTCATGTGACGTTATGTCACATGACACATACAATCACATGTTTCTAGCCAATTAATTCGTAAATTCCTACATCAAGTCACATAATAAATGAATCAAGTGTTTTTAGCCAATCAGTTAATGCGCTTCTCTGTTGCCAACATATGCTCTTTACGGAGAAACTTTTTCTCTCTATTTCTATATATACAATAATAACGCACATAGCGTCATTCTTATAACAATAATAAGAATTATATATTTTTTTTTTTGAAAATTTTTGATGAATTTTTATACAGTGCCAAATTATCAAATTTGAAATTGTATCTGAATTTCACAAGTAGAACAACAAGTACAAGATTAATTGCAGCTATGAATTCTATAGAGACACGTGATTATACTTATCATGTGACCGTTATGAATTCGCCCATTAAATATGAGCAATCATACCTGCAAAAGCAACGAATTTCGGAATTATTTTCCTTTACTTAATTCTTAACGAGCCTTTTCAATCTGCCATATTATATTCGTTATCCATTTTAAATATCTGTAATACATCATTCCGTTTATAATATTTTATAAAAAAATAATTGAAATGTTATTTTCCAGGTGAAAATGGCGTTGATGACAGCTAACTTTCTTTTCCGTTTTCTGATTTGTACTTTAATCTTACTCCACTGCAGTCCTTTTCTATCTTTCTCTGGCGACACCACAACAAACCCAAAGGTCAACAGGAGCCGTTTCTTGCCAAGCAGATCCCTTCTTCATACATTAGTTGGACCGCAAGAAGACTTTGATGTAATCCAACATCAAAACAGTTCATTCATTCAGCAAGGGATTGCAATGCCATTTTGCAATCTTTTCGGCTGCAAAACTTCAGCAGCTCCGAAATTGAAATGCGATAAAGGCTATCAATTCGATGAAGAAGCCAAGCTTTGTCGCCTGCTGGTGAACGATACAAGTGTCTAGAAGTTTTCCTTTGTTATGTGCATGTATTTATATTAATGTGTTACCAATGCTTGAAATAATAAATTTTACTTAAAGTTTTAATAATATTAATCCAAATACTAAGCTAACATCCTAAACTAGAGAAAAGAGGCCATTATCATCATGTGCTGCTATGAACGGTTACTTAATTATATAACATTTCATGTGAAGCCATCAATATTTTTTGGGAAGCCACAGTGCAGATCACGGATTGGCAACTTTTTTGTCTTGGTGCGCCAAACCAATTTGCCAATATGATTCAGGGGGCCACACAGTAGGAAATATTTAGAACATTTCGATTCCCGCGGCAGTGCATGCGGATAAGAATACAAATTAAGTTTTATTTTATATTAATTATGAATTATTTAAAGCTATTTATAAACGTAAAATATAACTATTCCTTCAGCATGCATAAAAAAATTAAAATTGTACATATATTTGTATTATGTAACTTTTAAACTTATTTATTAAAGTAAGAAATAAACTACATACACACGTACAAAATATAAATATTCCTTCAATATAGTTAAACATTTTAATGAGAACTAATTGTCAGTGGCATAATGGAGAATATCAGGGCCCCCCTGCAAAGTCAGATTTTGGGCTCCAAGCCCAAATACGTACTTGGTGGTACCGCAGTCAGGCTTTGGGCTTTCTAGAATCCTCCCCCCCCCCGTGCGATGCGGGGGTGTACGTTACGCCACTGCCTTTTGTCCTGCATCTCTATTTTTACATCACAATATCAGGGGTATAATTTGTGACTTCATAATAATTGTGGTTCATTTGAGTCAGCAAAGTTGTCAACTTCTTTGCAGACTCAAAATATTTTTCATATGAGAGAAGATTTGTTCACATAGATATGTAACACCGAAAGCGGAAAGCAGAGCACATGTAATTTTTTCTTCTTAAACAATTAAATTTTTATAGAAATGACATACAACAACTTAAAATAGCTGTCAATTCTTATCTTCACAATTTTTTAATAATTCTGTAATTCCATAATTCTGAAGTTGTTAATTCAATAAGCTCTAGTTCAAAATTATTAGATTTTGATGGGAAGCTAGTATGGTGGATGCGTGACCCCCGTCCTTTTCGTAATATTATATTCTCCCTGTTTACAGGATAATGTTAAAATTCTTCGGACTGGGGTGCGGTCCTTAGGCTACGGGGTCGATAGTCTCATAAATGTAAAATTTATGAGACTATCTTAAAATTGTAACTTTGCGCCTTAGGAAATAGAAAGCGTTGTCAAAGGATCCGCGGAAGAATAATTGTAGTGATGTGTACTCCCTTAAAAGGTGTCGCGCGACAGTTTTTTTTCAAGGCTCTTTTTACTTTCCTTTTACACCCCATTATGTGAACGAAAAGAACCTCAACTGACCTCACCAGGCCGCCACCTCTCTCTCTGCCTCCGTTTCATATAAGTGCATTGTTTTCTTAATTATTATCGTGATCTACGGATATAATTTCGGGTACATGAGTTTCTGGGAACCCTCAGACCCGTATCTGGCTAGAAAAAGTTCTGTATAGGTCTTGGTTAAGTTGCATTTTCATGCTGGATATTATGGAGCTTAGCAATTGGACGAGTGGCGGCAGGCCGGGCTTCGAGGCGATGATCTTTGGCGACTCGGTTTTGGAATCTGGTGGAAGAGAGAGTATCTTCCAATTTGGATGTAGCAGTGATGAGGATATTGGCTCAAAAAAGGCTGCCCATGGGGGTGTGAGTATGTGTAATGATGTGCGGTAACGCAATGTCCAGTAGGGGAAAAATTTAAAACAAGTATGAAAAAAGCGACCGGCGGGTTTCTGCGAGGCGGACACCCTCCTTCGCATTGACCGCGCACGGCCGTGCTGCAGTTATAGTCTTGAGAGTTGCGGGAGCTCATGTATTATTGTGAACTCGTAACTAATAAACTAAATTATTTAATGTACTTAGTGGAGATTGATTTATGGTGTGGCGTTATCTATTGATTCTAATTAAACTAGATTAACTCATTTCACGATGAGGGACTAGAAGTTTGATAGGTGAATCTGGGTATTATGAAAGTTAACTTAAATGAACTTAATTGTAGTTAATGGGAGAGCCGCATCACTTTACACAAAAAACGACTAATTTGTAGAGAAGTGTAGATTAACACTAAGAACTATGCCACGTGCCATAGGCTGCTTACCCCTAGTGTAGACGTTTGATAAAGAAAACACTTTTACACGGCTGTAAAATAGTCAGTAAGAAAATATTTAGACAACCGAAAACTAAGTAAAGTATCCGTAATACATTGGCAAATTTTAAGCTTACGGTTTAAGATTGCAAGGATAAACAAAGTGTTATGCCGTCAACCTTCAGCTTTATTCGCATATATCAACAGTCTGAAATAAAAATTTAGAATAGAAAAAGTAATTAACTTTCATAGAAAAGTTTTTATAAATTTCAATGTACTAAAATTGTTTTGTAAGACATCTGAGCTAACATAACTGCATGTTAATAAAAAGTGATCTACTTACTTATTATAAAGAATCAAAACAAAGGAAATTTCAGGGTTTCTGGAAAATCTATTGCTTATAAATGCACCCAACTCATTTTTTACCTGGTAGATATGTTCCTTAGAAAACGGTGCAAAAGAAAATCGTGTAAAAAATACATGCGACATATGGTAAATTTGGGGATACGTTCCACAACTTTAAAAATCGTGTAAGACGAAAAATCTCTTAATATTTTCTCAAAAAAACTGTACAAAAAAGTAATAATAAAATCTCTGTGTTACATATTTATAAGACAAAAACAATACAAATAAGTTAAAATTAGGGAAAATTGAAAATCCCGTCTTTAAGTACATGCTACATATAAAGTGAAGATTCAAATGAAGAATTTATTTCGTTATTAACAGCCTCTGTCGGTTTTTCGTTGTTATAAAATCTATTACAGCGCCTTTTTTAAAATTTGGTTTCTCAAGAGCTTATATACTTCTTTCAAAACTTACGATTGCGTTGAAATTTTAATGCACGCTCTATGTCAAGATCATGAGTGAGAAAATGTTTTTCTATACTTGAAGCCAATTTCAATCCCTTGTGAATTAAATTATTTGTTTTAATACCTGAACTTCATCTGCAACCGAGCCATTCTCGACTTCTTTATTATCATAAAAAAAACTGTCATAAATTCGATCAAATCGTCCTCATCCAATGAGCACAAATCCCTAATTTTTTTGAAAATTCGCGTAAAAAAAAAGACGGATGTATACTCTTTTATGAAATTAACAACATACTCAAAATGCGAAAAACAATGTATAAATTTAAATAAGTTTCAAAAAAAGAGTGGAAGTGTAAAAATTTTAAATAATAATAAGCTAGCAAAATTGGATAAAATTTAAATTAAAACACCGGTAGTGACATCTATGAATATGTAAAGTAACCAATAAACACTAATATTTAAATTAATTCAAACTAGTATTAAACTTGCTACAAATGTAGGATTTAAGAAACTGATTAGATAGTCATGTTCTAAATAGCATTTGATAATTTTTTTAAGTTATTAATTTTGTCACCATCATTGTTAGCCAAATAAAAATTGGATTACAAGTAGTTAAATATTACATTCCTATAAATTAATATAGGAATAGTACTTTTCTATAACGTAACTTTAGCAATTGTTAAAAGGAAATGAATCCCTTGATTAAAAATATTGCTATTTAATTTATGATCCATAATATATGAAGTGTGTACATATATGTAGTATTATGTACAATAAAATAAAATATAATGAACAGTAATGGTAGTACACAAACTTATAACTTTTCAAGTGCATTTTGAGAAAATTATTTTTAAAAGATATATATATAGAGAGAGAGAGAAGAAAGAGTCAAAATATTTCCCTACAAGAGAGAGATGAATAAACATTAATCAAAACTGAAAAAAATTGAAATTGCAAGTTAACCAGACAATAGATTTTAGAAAGGATATATGAAAAAATAAAAATAAAAGAATTAAATATAAAAATCTGGATGCTACAGTATTATAAACATTGCTGACTTGACAGCTTATATATAAAATAATTTTTATAAAAGTGGGGTTGAACATGTTTTGTGGCCAGCCAACCTTCCCCCTTTCTGTTAATAATATTGAGCAAAAACCTATTGAAAATAATGGATAGAATATCTAAATCCATTACAAGAAAAAGGTAACTTACCTAAAAATTGTATTCAAAAATGCAGAGCCCATGCTAAATCTGAGTACAATAAACAAGTTATTGCCAGATTCTGGACCCAAATGAAAATTCAAAGCATGGGAATGGCTGAATAGTAGCACTTAGCAAAAGTATGAAAACAATAGAAATAAAAAAAATTAAATTGTTAACACATACTACCATTACCTTAGGGACACTAAATTATATATAATTTTAAAAAAATTAAATTAAATTCAAAAAAATTAAATGAATAAAAAAAAACTAATAGAATAGTAATTTTATTTAAAATTAGAATTTGGAGGTAATTATATATATCTAGGAAAAATGATAAATTTATAATAATAAACTATGAAATTTTATAATCCTTACTATTTAGAATTTCTTTATTCAAATAACTATTAATAAAATTAATTGGGTATTTTTGAACTAAGCAGTATTTTGTAAAATGCTTATAGTCTTTTTATTTTTTTTCGATTTTTTTGAAACTAGAAATTTATTGCGTTGTATGTAATTAATAACAATATTTCTGAATATAGAAACATGTACATTACTCTCCCTATGTGGTACTTTTATAATATTGAATTTAAATTGTTCTTGTTTGTCACATAAATATTAGTAACTACTGGGTGCGGCAAAAAAACTCGGATCATAACAAATAATAATAAGAGTACACTCGTACTAATAAATAAATTTAATTGGTTTCAAAGTCACCGCCGTTTGCAGCAATGCAGAGGCGCAAACGTTTGCAGAAATTTTCAACAATGAGCCTTAAGTCTTTTACCTTTAATCTATCCCATTCCCGCAGAAACAATTGCTTTAGAGAGTCTAAAGTTTTGTATGGTTTAGTGCAGTCTCTGGACTCAAAAATGGACCATACACTGTAATCCATGAGATTGAGATCCGGCGAGTAGGGTAGCTATTCTTCACATGTTATCATGTCTGGAAAATTTGCCTTCCACCACTCTTGTGTCTTTTTGGCCTTGTGAGCTGGTGCAGAGTCTTGTTGAAACGTCCACATTGCATTTCCGAAATACTTTTGGGCCCACGTAAGTACAACAGCTTCAAGAATGTCCCTCTGGTACACTTTTTGATTGATTTTAACTCCCTATTCCACAAAAATCAAAGGATTTTTACCACTTGCGCAAATTCTGCCCCAGGCCATGACAGACTTTGGATATTGGTGATATTCCACAATTGCTGAATGCTTGGAGCGTTCACAGACCAGATTCAATCGTTTTGGAGTTATGAACTTGTTGAACCGCAAAGAGCATCAGTGAAAAGGAATCTCTCCATCGCTGACTTGCGGCCCATCTCATAAGTTTTCGGCATCTTTGGAGCCGTACGAGTTTGTTTCTTTCATTGAGGAGCTGAAATTTTCGCAACTTGTAAGGCTTCAGTCCAAGCTCCATTTTTGCAATTCGTCTCACCGATTTGACACATATTCTCATGTCACGAGCGATTTTCTCATGCAAACCATCGGATTCCTCTGAACTCGCTTTTCGATGGCCTTACGATTCATTGAAGTGTTTATAGTTCGTTTTCGCCCACTTCCTGGACTTCGACCATAATTGCCAAGCTCTTTGAAACGGCAAATTTAATCAAACACTGTTTGCCGAGGTACAATAAGCAAATGAACGACTTCACACTTTCGTTTCCTTTGCTGAAACAACTCTAAAATAGCAGACCTTTTGCTCGACATTATCAAAATCACTTAAAGTGCAAACTAAGAAATGTATTAAAAAATATTTTATTATTAAAGTGATGGATAAAGAAACATGAAAATACCAATAAAAAGGAAATTTGTTAATTATTCTAGGAGGCAAGAAATTTGTCCGAGTTTTTTTTTGCCGCACCCTGTATATCATTATCTTTTAATTTAATTTCTATATCAAGAAAATTTTCTTCACAATTGTTACTATTTGTCTGTATTAAAATTAAATATTGTAGATAAGAATTAGCGTTAGGTTTAAATATATATATAAACTTTTCTTGGAAATATGTGGTAGTAAACTTATATTTATTTAGTAAACTTTTATTTTATGTGATAGTAAACTGGAGAATGTGGCGTAATACAGAAATCAAGTTTAATTGAATGAGTAACAAAAGAAGTGTGTTTATACGTGGGTAAAGAGAATTTCATCCGTGTTGCCATTAGTTGCCCGTGGCAACAGTAGCCCAGTGGTCAAGGTATCGGACTCGTGGCTGGCGTTTCATGAGTTCGAGCCCGGTACCACTGAAGACCTGCCATCTAGGGGAGCGATGCAAGTGTTAAATATGTCGAGAGCTCAAATGACCTCCTGTTGGTGTGGTAGTTTGGAGAGGGAAGTGCCAGCTCAGGTGTCGTCCTCGTCACTTGACCATAATTCAAAATTACGAGGTCCGTCACCCAAAGCCCTCATGTAGCTGAACAGTGCAATATTAATATTCATTCACTCATGCCATTGTTTGCCTAATTATTGGCCTGTATTTTAATAAATAATATGTATCCATATATTATACTGTAAAAATCTATTCCAAATTTCAACAATACAGTTTTCTGGAAATGTTTCATTAAAAGTCACTTTAATAATAAAAAAAGATTTCTTAGAGATAGGTATGATTTTTAACATGTATTAAATAACTAAATTATAGTTTAAAAAAATAATCAACAAGGACTCATTCTCAACACAAAAAGATCTTTTAAATTTTTGTGGGGGGGGGATATATATATATAATATATTCCTCTCATTATTATTACCTACATTATTTATATATATTTTTATATATTATTTATACAGTATTATATAGTTAGTTTAAATTTAAACATTTTGATGCATACTTTTAATATTCGAGCCTTTTTTTATCACATCAGAGTGGATTATTCAAATATGGGCTTATGATATAAGACAAAATACGAAAAACTTTAAAAATTTCAGAAAATTATCAAACATTTATTACGTGCATAATGTTTTAATATAGCCTGAAATACTATGTGGTGAGCTAAGAAAGCGGTCTACAATAATTATTATAACTTAATAATAAATACAGAATATGTACTTATATAGCTATGTAACTACAATAAAACAAACTTACTCTTTAAAGACCACGTTTAAAGCAAAACGCAAGATGCAAACATAATAATAATAGCCCCAAATATAATAATTTCAAATGACGCGTTTGTCACGAAACAATTCAAAATATATTAAAAAAATAAAACATTTTAATTTAAAGCTAGTGCACATATTTATAATCAGTAGAAGACTTAGTCTACATACTATAAGCAAATCTTTAATAGAGTTTGGTATATATTTACTAACTGCTAATCTTTAGGTGGTTCTCCCATAATGTCTTGGTGGACCACCGGTCGACAGTGATCAACTTAATGCCCATCGCTGAATTAGATAAAGATATACATTAAATTGTAAATTAATACTTTCCTTCTTTTTAATTCTGCTATAGAATATTGAATATGAGATATTTAACTGTGTAATGATTGCTTAGAAGGAAAATGAAATTCACTTCAATTATTTATTTTTTGATTCAAAAAGAATTTTGTGAAAGTTACAAAAATTATTATCGGGACATCCAACGCTATACTCTTACTGTTACATGAATTTTATCTTGTTGCGTTTGAAGAGCTCCAGAGAATATCACTTTTTAATGTTCATGACTGATTAAATGTTTTCAAGAGACATTTAAAATTGTCGGGTAGGAGGAAAGGGCTCGAAAACTCCTTTATCCTTAATTGCACCCTTAAACTAAAAATTTAATTTAAAATTTCTTGTGTTCTTCGAAAAGATTTTATTCATATTTTCAAACAAAACTAAAATTAAATTTTAAATAATAACTTAAACCAAAATATAGAGCCTTCTTTTTCGAACGCGAAAGAAGGGAGCGTGTTCAAGAACATTATTGTAGAAAATTTTAAAAATAAAATTGTTATTTTGTCTCAATTATACGTCATATACTAAATGTCAAGATGGATGTGTTTTCGGGATTATTTCATGGCGAAGTAAACCTCTCAAAACAAGAGTTCGTATTGTCTCAAAATAAATTTGTTGAATAATGTGTTCAAAATTTATAAAGACGATACGAATATTTAAGACGTAATAAATATGCATTTCTTTTATCTTGGCACCATGATAAGAATTTGTACAGATAAACAACGTATTGATGAAAACACCATATCACGAAATATCTAGTCTTATTTACTACATTAAACTAGACAGACATCTCTAAAAAGTTAAATTTTAGGTAAAAATAATGATGATGTTGCAAAACGTCCACAATTTCTTTGTTTTTTTCTTCAATATAAAGTGTCAATCACTTCATTATTTATTACAATTCTTTATCGATAACAACAGACAAATTCAGGTATCAGGTATTCAGATATCAAAATTATTTGGTACTTGAAATAATGATGTTGTCGCAAGATTGCTGATAATTTATTTTTATTTAAACTAAATTTATATTTGTGCTATCTGATTGTCAACTATGTGCAATCACACATATTTTTCTGTGCATTACTCAAATTCTGGGATTTTTCTCTCGGATTTTCGATAATAAATATATATTTTCATACTAAAATTTTATTACTTGATCTCCAGTATTACATAGATTAGCTTAACTTAACTCAGTGGCGCAACACCCCATGAAGGCCAAGTCCTACTGTACCTATCTCAGTTTTCGTGATCTTAGGCACTGGGGTGCATGAGATGTTCCGGTCTGGTGGACAGTCTGACGTGAAATCCTCAGTGTTAAGTTCCCAAGCAACCTTGGTAATAATTTGTCGACCCACTGAAGGGATGAAAGGCTGAATCAACCTTGCTCAGTCCGTGGTTTGAATCTTGGACCTGTGGTGCGGAAGCGCGATGCACTACCACTCAGCGCTACTGGCTTAAAAACGCCATTATATAGATTAGGGATCATTCATTTTGCAATTGCTTATTAAATTTTGTTTTTCTTCTCCGTGAAATCAACTGAATAATATCATTAGAAAATGATTCACTCGCACTTACGTATGCAAAAAGAAAAATAATCAGCAAGGTGAAACCTTCTGTTAACTGAACATTGTTAAACATTTTGCAAAAGTTTAAAAGTAATAAAATGAAATGAAATAGTGCAACGAAGTTCTGATTCATGACATTAAAATAGACATGTTTCGTCTCATTGTTATTCCTAATTGTATTAGTTTTTAATTTGAAAATTCTAAAATGAAGTCCAGGTAGATTTAATTTTATTTTTGAGAGTTTAAAAATTAAGCTTACTTGGCAAGATTAATTTTTTGAATTTTGTATTTGATGGCATCATTCCAATTAGATACAGTTTGCTGATTCATTGCATATATGTTGGAATTTATGTATCTTTGCAATCAGAAATCCATTGGAGTGTAATCTAGGGACTTTTATAGCTCTGGAAATATGAAACTGATGCAGGTAACTCTCTCCTTGCTGTGTTTTAAATAATGTGTTAAGAAATATTTCATAGAAGCTACCACACATGAGAAAACACTATCATGCATCCACATACTGGTGCCTCAAATAGAGAATTTGGCTGTTTCAATTCGAGAAAGTCGTAAATGGATAATATTGCTTCATAACAAGAACACGTATACAAGTGCATAGATTTTCAGCGATGACTTTTTCAAAAAAAAAGTAAGAACTGTGTTTGAAGGTGCCTATAATCCTGCTCTACATAGACACTTTTGGCTTATGTGGTAAAAGTAAAACTGCATTACAGAGATTTTGTTAATTCAAAGCAAATTTTATGAAACATGGCAATATGTGTTTACTTCCCTTATCTGCTTTTCTTACAAAGCAACTTTACGGGGGGGGGGAAACGAAGGTAAATTTTTAGTATAGATTTATTGTTTTCTGTTTGTTGAATTTTTGCTGTTAATAATTTTGCTCCATTACCTTCTTTCATTAATCACAACGTGAAAATTGCAACCTTTAAAAGGCTTTCGACCAATGGGATTCTTATGCCAACCAATGATTGAAACTTTTGCCTTTAAAAAAATTAATAAAGATTTGTTTAAGATTAAATGAAAAATATAAAGGTACGACGTCTAGTAAATGTACTTGATGGGATAAGACGTCTTTAATTAAGCTCTAGCAGTTTTTATCAAATACACAAAACACAAGACATCATGAATTGATCAAATGAAACTGAATACCATTCTTAGTCCCAAGCTCTGGACAAGTTTACTAGCTATGATTCAATGGTAGTCTTTTGTTTGTCAAATTAAGGTTAATATTTTTCTGAATACATCATCCAGTTTGTCTGAATCTCTTTACGAATAATTCCTTTCCATTCCCATCTGACATACAGTATGGATTTCTTTGGTTTCTGGTCAGTCTTAAACCTAGCAAACCCATTCGTCACAGTTTTATCAGATATAGCACCATAAACAGAGCATGACATTTCTCTCTACTTGTACATTACATTCTTTTCCGTAAAACAAAAATAAAAAAGGTTTACAACGCCCTTTGTTTCCTTCCATATCCAAAATCATATAAAGATTTGTTCGAAATGTCATCGATTAAAAATTTACGCATTTAATTTTTTTCTATCTAGTTGATACAATCAAGTTGTACCAGTATCATTTACAGAAGTTTGAAGTAACTCACTAACCAACATAATAAGATTTGCAATATTTATTATTTCAAGAATGAAAATATATACAGTATAATTTATATTATTATTATACATAAAACCCTAGACACGAAATATCACAATACACTTAATTAATTCCGCTTTTGAAGAGCACTGTTCTTGATTATATAATACGTGGTACGTTACTCAAATAACAGCATACGCGTATATACTTTTAAGAGTATCCTGTAAACTTTTACAGGATATCTGAAACTCAGCTCTTATTGGTATGCTTTGGGTTAAAATGTATTTAGTTTTTTACAGAAAACTTAGCGTCAGGATAATAATAATCTAATTAAGTCTGCATTCTAATGACTTTGATGTTTCTATTTTAAAAAAAAGGAACAATTTTATAAAAAGGAGACAGATGTTTAGATTGCAAAAAATTCTGCAGTCTTAATAATCTTATTTGACCGTGATACTATTCAAACAACTCAATGTATCTACGTTATATATTTGACACAAAAAAGTGTCGAGGCAGTAGATCTCCAATATATGTAACATCAGACAATGTATTAACTGAAATTTAAGTACAGCCATTTACGAAAACATCACATTGATTACTAATTAAAATTTAGAAAATGCAATGCTAAAAATAATAATTTTTTTCTAATGAATCATATATTTAAAAGTCCCCTCTGATGATTCAAAATTCGACGTGGAGGGCTAAGATCTCTACTTTTCTCACATATTTGATTCAAGAATGCTGTTTCAGATAGCTGCATTTCATAGATAACTTGCCCTCTGGATTACTCCAAAAGCACAAATCAGTTCCTGTACCATCGACAAAAGATTTTCAGAATATATTTGATATTCTGTGAACCTCTCTAAAGAATCTCTTGTAATTGATATATGTGATGAAGTTTAAGTGTCATATAGTTTCCGGCAGATTCCGGATCTTTGATCGTAAAGAAAGCCTTCACAACATTGTACTCCAGGGGGTGGAATGCAATCACGACAGCCAAAGATGTTGCAAAATGGCTTGGATATACCTGTGGGGACTGCATAACTTGAACGTAAAGGTCTACTGTGACTGCTGGGAGAATTTCGATTTAATTCAGGTTGGAAAAGTCTTTCAAACAGATCGTGTCTCACTTCTTTATCATCCTCTGACAAAACCATTCATATTGCGGAGGAAAGAATAAGGGAGAGAAAAAACTTCACGGTTGCTCCTTTATCTGAAATTAAAAAAGGAGCATAAATATTCGAATATTTGCAACTATAGAACGAAATAAAATAAATTATTAAAATCCTTTTAATTAACAACACTTTTGCACTTCGTGCCTTAATTTATGCATTTATATGACCTTGAGATTTTTAAGGCAATATCACGAAATAAAATTTAATGCGCAAAATTCATGTGCATCAGATTAATGAAGTATATGAGCTGGAAGAGGCTTTCCTACATTAGATGGTTCTCTTACACATAAAAATAAAATATACGCTGCTGACAGGGCCGTGGGTTCGATGCCCGATACCACCGAGTATAGACGGAGTACGTGCTCGTTAAATCAGTGGGTCCGAAAGTCTTGTGGGCGGTCGCAGAAGTAACCACGAGTGCAGGGGGCTGGATAATATTTCCCTCCCCTTCAGCTTCATGCCAAAATTGTGGATGTGGAGATAGGTGGTGTCGCCATCTATCGTTAAGAAGTCCAACCTGTCTCACAGGCAATGGCAACTTTCATTCCTTCCCTGCGGGAAGGACACAACAACAACATACGCTGCTGACGGAAAGTTAAGAATAATAGTAACTTTTATGAAAAGAGGGAGAGCTAAATGGTAAAATTCGATAAAATTAGGCATATTTAGTTGGAAAGCAATAAGAAATAAATGCAACAGTTGATTAACGCACAAAAGTAAATCTGTCGCTTGATTTGTACAAATAACATAAAATGAGAAAATTCGTCTGTCGTTGCAAGAAGAAAAAAAGGAACAACTAGGATTTATTTATAGGAAGTATATACATATGATCGCTTCTTGCAAGAATATGAGCATCACAGTAATATTTCGTGCAATGGACAACATTCTATATCAATTGTAGTGACGGACTGTCATTCCTATAGAAAAATGGTTGTAAGCTTAGCAATACCTCTTGATGGAAGCTGACGAGCTGAAACCTAAAAAAAAAAATCAATTTAAGTCTGAGAATCTTGCTTTTTATAACATGCATTTCATATCTAACCCTACCAGATATTTCTTTACGAATTGAGACCGGTATGGCATCACCACGTCGCTTACGAATGACATCTGTGTACCAACAGCACATCGGAAGGGATGAATTTGAGAATCTAGAACCTTATCTATTCAAGTTGTTCTATTACCAAAACTCCCCTTGTAGTCTTCCCTTCTAGGTCATTTGTAATCTAATAATTTATCTATTGGATGTAGCAATGATGTGTAGCCGAGTCAGAGAAATGAATATGTAACTGAGAGCTGAGAATATCTTTATTCATGAAAATGTGTTCTCTCTCTCTATGTTATTATCTGACAAATTCCACCATCGGATTGATAGATGGAACAATTCGTTTTTTGGCGCGATGCTCTCTTCGTCCCATTTTGAATTTTGCCCAATACCCAGCAGAGTATAGAAGACAAGGTATTGTGCTTTGACCGAAACAAATGATAATCCGAAAAGGGGCTATATCACGGCAATATGCCGGGTAAAACTTCCGAGGCAAGGGTTACTAGTTTGTCCTTGACCGGTTTGGCAACATATGGCCTTTTTTGCTGAGTTTTAAAGGTTAATAATGCTTTAAATGCAGTTGTTCTTTTTTATATAGATAGAAACGGAATACAATATGCTCAGTTTTATAACATGATTGATACTAGAGTAACAGAATGGGGTAATAAATTAAACTAATCGTGTAAGATATTAAAGCAAATGACAAGCTTTTAAAAAGAAGTGAATGGTGATAAAAATACTAATGGCAAAACATTATTTGAAATGAAAAAAAAAAGTCGCAAAGGCTCTGTTCTATAAGCATGCTGCAGACCCATATTCTGTACAAGCTGAGCTATACACGATTTAGTATACTAATTTAAAGAAACTGGTATAGTAGCCATTCTGCCGTTCCTCCTTGGTTGTTACAAAGGAGCGAAAAGCGATTGTAAGGCAAGCAAAGTTTCCCGCATACCAGATGTACTGAATTCTATGGTGAGCAAAACTCTGCGCTTGGTCGATTATATGTTTCCATTCTAGTTTGTGCACTGTAAAGAACTTACTTCGTTTTATGGATTAATGATTTCTTTTCACCGATATGAGCATTTTTATACATTTTCTTGCCCTTTCATATGGATTTACTGGTAAAAAAAAACAGTTCTTTTGTGAAGCAGCGCTACCTCTTAAGCGGTCGTTGAGGATAACTGTATGGGGCTCTTAGCCCCGTCAGGCTCTAATCTCCTATCGGGTATTGAGGATGACAGTACAGAATTTCCATTACCCAGAGTAAGTTAAGGTATTTGAAATGAAAAAATTACTGAATTTAATAAATATATTTAATTTTCAGGTGAGAAAATTAATTTAATATTAAAAAAAAACTTTTTTTAAAGCTATACAATAAGTAACATTTACGTAGATCAGTAAAGTGGTTTCATCCTTATAGGCTAATTCTTTACCGCGCGTTGAAATACCGCAAAGATATGAATACCGAGTGTGTATTTGGGCTTTTTTGATGAATTTCTCATGCAGTAATAATATCTGGTCTTTACGCATTCTATAGACAAATGTTGACTGGCAACATTGTTAAAGGAGCTGCCAGAGATTCCAATCATCATAATGTAGCTGCATTTCCATTGTAAAATTAAAGAATGAGATACAAAAGAAAATACAAAAGATGCAAAACTGATTGTGTGGTTCAAGATAATAAGAACCTTCATCTTGAACTTTTATTCATTCATTTATTTTTTGACGAGATTACCGCTAATTGTCTTATCGTGTAAGTTTTCTCGATTCACGGAATCCTTAGAACTAGAAAGTGTTTTTGAGGAACCACATTCCCCACACATACTTAGAATGTATTGCAAACTAATATTTAAAGTAGATCAACATGTTATAGGTACTTTATGTAAAGGCAATTAAAAAAGAATTGTCGAATTTTAAACCTAATTTTAATATAATTTAATCATTAAGTGTCCCTTAACCCATGCATTATATTTGGTAACTGGGTTATGGGCTTGCATTTTTTTACACAAACTGACAAAGTCTAGGTCTGTTGAGATGAATTGCAGTCGTATTATATATTCCGCAATTGATTTGTTTTTGTATTTGAAGCCACTCACGTTAAGAAATATTTTTCACTTGAATACATTGTTCGGAATGGCCAAAATGTTTATAGCTGAGTGAGAAACCTAGCGTATTTTGAAAGAATTTGCAACCTAAAATTTAGGAGCTGTTCTTGCTTAAATTTAGATATTAACGTGATATGTCGATAAATTGTTCTTTCTCCTTCATTATAGTTGTTTTATTTTTCCACTTAATGAAAAAGGTGCATTTCAATTACAAGCATTTAGTTTTCCAAACATAGTAGAAACGAGTATAAAATTTCCTATGCACCCGGGATAGTAAACATTAGAATATTAATGATTTAGCAGGTAGTACACATAAAGAAATTATTTTAATATTCTTTTGTTATATTATAACAAAGGTTGAAAAAGTATTGTAAAATAAAGTTATGTATGAATAAAAGTTTCAGTTTTTTTAACGTCGGGGATGAGTTTTAGATACAAAGGGTTATATAATTTTTACACACAATGTGAATCCAATTTGTATAAATATTTATAGTTTTTTAATGTAATCGAGGAGCCTCAGAATTCGTGGAACAATTTGGAAGAACAATGGTGTAAGATAACGAATGCTTATTAGGAATCAATTGTGATAAATTTCGTCATTTCTGATTTATAACAAAATATATCGAGATCGTGAGAATTCAAGAAGCCAGTGAGGTAACGTACGCCACTGCATCGCGGGATTGCCGAGGAATCCATGAGGCCCTAAGTTTGACCAACGTTAAGAGAAGATCTGACTGGGGGGGGGGGCCAAAACCAGACTTTTGTAGGGGAGGGAGTGCCTAATATTCTCCGTTACGCTACTACAAGAAAGTACTGCCCTACGCGTTTAAGGTGTTCAGCCAAATTTTTGTTAACGCAACATTTAATAATGGCAGCATTACCTCCAACCATTTTATGTTTCCCAGATCCCAAACTTGAATAAGTTTGTGTGGTGAATTTCTGAATGCCAAAACATATTATCAAATCCTCTAACTTTTTTTTGTTGGGGAAGATACTCTCATGAGTGAAAATCAATACTCCTCAGTATGTGCTGCGGTGTTATCTGCCATCTGCCACGTGAAAATGTCATCATATAAAAATTCGAATACTTCGAAAATTTTTGAAAAATAAATTTTTGCTTTTTATTGTTTATATATTTTCATTGGTTATTTTTGCTGTTTGCTGTGGCATAAGCCCGTCGCTGTGTTAATGCTACGAACTACCCAACTCTATTTTACATTTTTTTTATTCTTAGTATCACTTTTCAGTAATAAATGTGAGGGTTTCCATGTAAAATCTTTGAAATTCAGCACCGTTACTGAACAAGTGAGCTCAACTATATATTTTCATTTCATTTTAAACATGCATACTTTATAATATGTGCATTCAAAAATTTATTCTGTGAACACAACGTCACATTCACTATAAAAGGGGGGGGGCAAATAACGGCGCCAAAGAGGGTTTTTTTGTGGTCCTCCAAGATTGTCTGAAAATCCAATAGAGAGACAGGAAATATATTCTCTATATTTGGGTCAACAGATATTAATGGACAGTTTTTACATGAAAATCAGCAATAGTAAATATAGATGCAAGTTGGCTGGCAATTACCTTACAGGCTGTGACGAGAATGTCAATTAGCAAATTTACCCCTGATTTTTAAAAAAAAAAGTAGAAAAGCGTGGTAGGGTTACATTGTCTGATTAAAATTATTCTAAAGTTGCATATGTTTGCAGCTATGTATGATATAAACTTAGAACAAGAAATGAATCGAATAAAACTGCCACTGTTTCAATTAACTTATATTATTAATTTAATATTACCTCTTTTCTGAGAAAGTTGTGACGGATCTATGCACGGTTCTACTAATCCCTTCATACTCTTTAAGAAAAAATATTTATTTCAACCAACATTCAGCGAGTAAGGAAGCGTG
>BMAO01016783.1:0-82397 GCA_019973975.1 Trichonephila clavata
TCGCGTAGAAAGGAATAAGGCGATGTTATCCAATACACAATTTATTTTGTCGTAGTGTTTTACATGGGCAGCACCACAACTGAAGACCTATCCAGCTGCAGTACTTTTATAAACCTGGTGGAGGGTTCTAGAATAACCACCAGGGAAAGATTACATAAATTCAATTTACATAATTTGCAAATGTCCATAATAATAAATAATGAAAGTCATGATTGAATTTAACAAACAAATATCTGGGAGGCTCGAACCGAGCCACTTGCATTGTAGAGCAGTGCTCTAACCGTTCGGCCACTCAGAGCGTATCAGTTTGTGACATTTCTCCCTCCTTAGGAGACACAGCGACCCGCTGTAGTTGTTTCGAACGGCTTCTTGTAATAGGTCCAAAGTAAACTTGTTTAGGGTTCCTTTGTCAAAAACAGTCCGGACTGGTTCCGTAGGTGACTTTTCTTGTTCAATATCTTCTAGCTGAAGGTCAGGGTCTTTATAAGGTTTCATTCGCAGAACATGTACCACGTCTCTTAATTTTCGTTTGGTGCGCATACTATCACAAGGTTCCACTTCATAAGTCACTTCGGATAACCTTTTTCTCACCCTATAGGGTCCAAAGTATCGCTTTAACAATTTCTCAGATAATCCAACTTTGCGGATTGGAGTAAATATCCAAACCAGGTCTCCCTCTTTGTAATTCACTATCCGATGTCTTTCATCATAACGGCATTTGTCTTTGTCTTGTGCTCTTGTTAGATGTATTTTTGCTAGTTGTCTAGCTTCTTCGGCCTTCATTATCAGGTTTTGAACGTAATCATTCGCTGATTCATCGGGAAGAAAGGGCAAAATGGCATCTAGTAGAGTATCCACATCACGTCCATGAACAAGGAAAAATGGACTGAAACCTGTCGTCTCCTGCTTTGCGGTGTTATATGCAAAGGTGACAAATGGAAGTATGTTGTCCCAATTCTTTTGGTCAACATCGACATACATGGCCAGCATGTCAGCGAGTGTTTTATTGAACCTTTCCGTGAGGCCATTTGTCTGAGGGTGATATGCAGTAGTTAGCAAATGATACGTCAAGCATAAATTATTTACTTCTTTAACGAGATTCGACAAAAATGATCGCCCTCTATCGCTGATGATTTCCCTTGGTGATCCATGTTTCAGTATAACGTCTTCAACCAGAAATTTGGCTATTTCCGTGGCTTCACCGCTTGGTAGGGCCTTTGTGATAGTAAATCGAGTGAGATAATCTGTACAGACAATTATCCATCTATTCCTTGCTTTGTTAGAGGAAATCTTCCAAGTAAATCTATCCCTATTTTAGCAAACGGGATATCCCCTGGCAATATTGGATGAAGCAATCCTGGAGGTCGCTGAGGTTGAGATTTTCGCCTTTGACACTCTCGACAATGAGACACATAGCGTCGGACACTGCGGTATAGGCCAGGCCAGAAATACTTCCGTCTGATTCGGTCGTACGTTTTGGCAAACCCTAAATGACCCGCTGTCGGTGCATCGTGAAGGCTTTTTAATACGTCCCCTCTAAGATGTTTCGGTATGAACAATAACCACTGCTTTCCTAAAGGATCGTAGTTTTTTTCTGTATAAAATTCCACTAATTTCTTTAAACTTTGAGAAGTCTCTCTTTCTAATCATTTCGTCTCGAATATTTGCTACATCAGGGTCTTTACTTTGCTCACTTTCGAAATTGGTAATGGTATTAAGGAATGGTATATCTTCAGTGGGCTCTTCTTCAATTTTAAGCAGTGGGCTCCTCGATAAGCAATCAGCATCCTGGTGCTTTCTTCCGGTCTTGAAAACTATTTCCACATCGTACTCTTGAAGACGCAAAGCCCACCTTGCTAATCGCCCAGATGGATCTTTTAGATTCGCCAACCAGCATAAAGAGTGGTGATCTGTTACCACTGTAAATGGGTGGCCAAAGATATAGGGTCGGAATTTACTTATCGCCCAAATAACTGCTAAACATTCCTTCTCTGTAGTCGAATAATTTTTCTCGGATGTTGAAAGTGATCGGGATGCATAAGCAATAGGCCTTTCAAACCCACTCTGTATTTGTACGAGAATAGCTCCAATGCCATATCCACTGGCGTCAGTATGTATTAAGGTTTTAGCTTCTGGTTTAAAGAAGCCAAGCACAGGATATCTCGTCAGCAGTGATTTTAAACGGATGAATGCTGATTGATGTTCTTCTTTCCATACAAATTTAACATCTTGCTTCAATAATTCGTGCAACGGCCTGGCGATGTCGGCAAAATTATGGACAAATCGGCGATAATAAGAGCAGATCCCTAAAAAGCTTCTAACTTGCGTAACGGTTTGGGGGGTTGGAAATTCTAGAACTGCTTCGACCTTCCCTGGATCTGGACGAATTCCATCTTTGTCCACTAAGTGACCAAGAATCTTAAGGCTTCTTTGACCAAAACGACACTTTTTATGGTTCAGTGTCAATCCAGCATCTCGTATGCACTGAAGCACCATCCTCAATCTCAAAAGATGTTCTTCGAAAGAGGCAGCGTAGACAACGACATCATCTAGATAACATAGACAGTGCTTCCACTTCATCCCTTTAAGGATACTATCCATCATTCTTTCGAACGTGGCTGGGGCGTTACATAACCCAAATGGCATAACCTTAAATTGGTATAATCCATCCGGAGTAATAAAAGCCGTCTTCTCTCTGTCTCTTTCATCGACTTCAATCTGCCAGTATCCAGACTTAAGGTCTATTGTAGAAAACAAGCTTGCACCCGAAAGGTTATCCAAGGCATCGTCAATCCGGGGTAAAGGGTACACATCCTTTTTGGTAATTTTGTTCAAGCGACGGTAATCCACACAGAAACGCCAGGATCCATTTTTCTTTTTCACCAGAACAACTGGGGATGACCAGGACTCTCCGAATGCTCTATGATGTCAAGCTTCAGCATTTGATCAACCTCTTTTTGAATTATTCTTCTCTCTTCAAAAGACACTCTATATGGCTTTTGCTTAATAGGTTGGCAATCGCCGGTGTTTATCTTGTGTTTTACTTTACTCGAGACTCTTATTTTGTTCTCAAAATCAAAAACATCTGTAAAGTCGTTAAGCAACTTCAAAAGATCTTTCTGTTGCGCCTCACGCAGTTCCGGGTCTACAAGGCATTTGAATTCTTTCACCGACTGTCTAGGGTGCTTCATCTGTTTTACTTCGATTTTGTCAGAATTCTCGTTCAAAGAACTTACCAATCCATCCTCAATATCCGTCATTTCGGCTATACACATGCCAGCTGGTATTATCTGTGGCTGAGAGGAACTGTTAGCAATCCAAATATCTATTTTACCATTCTGGAGTGTGGCTATTGTAGCTGGGACTTTTAGCTGTTTTGTCCATTCAAAATTCTTCATTCCAGTAACTATAACCTTTTCTAAGGTCTGGTGGTCTTTAGCCAAAGCGGAAATCTTTCTTATAGAGTTTCCTGGAATGACAACATCACTGACCGCATATAAACCAGAATTTACTTCATTCATTTTGAGATCATTTGGAGAGACTTCTCCAATCTGAAGTTCACCTGATCCGCAATCAATAATGGCATCAGTTGCTTTGAAAAAGTCCCATCCCAATATGAGATCATGACTGCATTGCTGGAATACCAAAAATTCGAAAGGTTGCACCACTCCATTCAAGTTCACTCGCAACATGCATCGTCCTATAGCTTCTACAACCTTACCACAGGCAGTTCGAAGAATCGGGTTGTGTTCTGAAAACATGGGCGTCCTTAGTTGCGTGCGTAACTGTTCGGAAACTACTGAATAATCAGCTCCTGAATCAACCAAGGCATTAACGATATGCCATTGACAGTTACGGATACAAAGTTTTTGACTAGTTTAGCAGCCGTGTATACTGGAGGGTTTTCGTTTATTGCGGCCTTACCTCCCACGCAGGTCGCATGCCTTAGTTTTCCTCACTGGACCTAACAGGTGAGCGACGAGATGGAGATCTTGATTGGTGGCGTTGTGGATTGCGTCTAGGGTACGGCGAATTACTTCTGTAACGCTGGTAATTAGATTCAGGATCGCGGCCGTAATCAGAAAGAGAGTCGGAATCCCAGCGTTCTGACTGGTCTAATTGCCTTCTTTGTCTTGCTGCGTTAAAAACACGTCGTCTATCACGGCAATATCTAGTCACGTGACCCGGTCGTCCACAATGAAAGCAAATTGGTACGTTATCTGAAGTACGCCAAAGGTCAGTCTTCCTTCCGGTATCCTGTTGAGTTGGTCTGTTTTCTTGTCGAGGTCTCGGCCTTGGTCTCCAGGAACTTCCGCCAGTCCTTTGAGTTCTGTAAGGGGAAGGCGTAGGTTTTTCTCGAGAGAGTGGAGCCAAATTGCTTCGAACTTCTTCTCGGATAATTGATTCTAAATTGCTTGGCTCGTCGTCTATACATGTTGCGATCCGTGGGAGTACTTTCTCGATTTCTTCTTTAACAATCCTTCGAATTAGATCGCTTAGATCTCCTTCATTGGCCATTGACATGGGTGTAACATTAGGTAGTCTCTCATATCGTAGCGGCACAACTCGTCTTTTTCTCATGGCATCCACTTCACGGCAACACGTAACAAATTTATCTACTGTGCTAACTTCTCTGTTTATCAGTACCTGGTAGAGATTTTCAGCCACCCCTTTCATGAGATGCAATATCTTTTGATCTTCTGGCATATTTTTATCCACTTTCCTGCATAATGACAATACGTCCTGAACGTAAGACTCATGCGTTTCGCCAGGACGCTGAGCCCTTGTCCTTAATAATCCTTCTGCAAAACTTTTTACGTCCTCAGGCTTTCCGAAAGTCTCTTCAAAAAGTCTCTCGAAGTCTGTCCAACTTTTCAATCGATCTTCATTGTTGTCAAACCACAACCTTGCAGTTCCGCTTAGATAGAACACGACATTTGCAAGACGTACTGTTTCATCCCAATTGTTGTAGTTAGCAATCCTCTCGTAATCATTTTTCCATTTTTCAGCATCTTCGGTATTCAAGCCAGAGAATGAACAAGGCTCTCGTGGCAGCTGATAGGTAACATACATAGATGGGATTGATGATGTTGCCTTGTCTTCCGTTTCACCTTCCGGCATTCTTTTTACAGTTCGGACTCGGCAAGGTAGCAACCCGTATTCTGGAGGTAGCCCTTGGAGCCTTCGACTTTCTCTGATATCCGTTGTTGCCGATGGCTATCGTTACCCGGCGCCTCCACCAAAATGTCGCGTAGAAAGGAATAAGGCGATGTTATCCAATACACAATTTATTTTGTCGTAGTGTTTTACATGGGCAGCACCACAACTGAAGACCTATCCAGCTGCAGTACTTTTATAAACCTGGTGGAGGGTTCTAGAATAACCACCAGGGGAAAGATTAACATAAATTCAATTTACATAATTTGCAAATGTCCATAATAATAAATAATGAAAGTCATGATTGAATTTAACAAACATCTGGGAGGCTCGAACCCGAGCCACTTGCATTGTAGAGCAGTGCTCTAACCGTTCGGCCACTCAGAGCGTATCAGTTTGTGACAATATAACAAATATTTCTATGTCTTTTTTCATTGCTTTGATCTGAACTTGATTCTCCTTCCAGTAAGCTCATTCATACTGTTACGAATTTTGTGTAAATAATTTGTATTTGGATGTGTAATTCGTTTATATTACTCTATATTATATTTATTGTAATATTCGTAAGCAACACCATTATACAATCACCCTTGCGTTATACTGGTGATTCAATGGGAACTTGGCAAAATCTTGGCGCTAGAGCCAAGTTGGCATAATTTTTGGCGACCAGTTTGACTATTTGGCGACCATTCTTGGTGAGTTCGGGACCTTATGGATTTTTCTAGAAGTTAGTGGAAAAATCCACTTATTTCACGATCTATGATGCAAGCGGATCTTTCTCGAAGTTTCCGCGGGGTCTATAAATAGAGCGGGGCTTGCCGAAACGAGTCAGTCTTGTTTCAACCAGCGATTAGTGAGTCCGGTTTTGACTAGCGATTAAAAAAGTTGCCTTAACCGTAAAGACTAGCGATTAGCTTGGCTGTTCAATAGGACGAGCAGTGCTTGTGAATAATTTTTTTACATACGTGTATGTTAGACACCGATAATTGTGTTTCAGTGCTGTTGAAGGTGTTAAATACTTCTGATATTTATTTTACAAATTTTGCTGTTGAATCCTGTATTTCAAGGATTGATTTTCGACAATAAATTTTCATCGCTCTTAAAGAACTGTCTTACTTTTTGCAACTGATTTGCATAAAATCCTGGAACCCTGATCAATGTAACAATATGCTTGGCCCCCACCACAATCATCATTCAAAAGATCACTAAGTTCAGAATCTGATCTATTCATCAACTGGAAAATTTTTTGTGTGTGAGAATTCGTTTCCTTTTAGACACCTAAAAAACTTTTTGTTTCAAAGTTAGCACAGTATTCCATGGAAAATAATAAAATGCACCAGAAAAATGTATTATTTAAAAAAATAAAAAAGATACCTTACCAACTCCCACCAGAAAATCCCAATTTTCGGGGGGGGGGAGAAGTGATATGGATTCGGATATCTATGCTGAGGATAAAAATGCCATACAATGCTATCAAGTGTGTGATGGCATCTAAAATGCCATCAAGTGTGTGAAAGAGAAAATTAATTGCAAAAAAAGAGCCAGAGAAAGAACAAAGTCCATGGCAACATCAAGGAAATATGGTTTTAATTATATAACTATATAAATTCGTTTTTATTTAGGCTTCTATCAACATTATTGAAACAGAAAAGAATACTCATTTGGCAACATTTACTTTTACAGCTGCATTGACTTAAGTAACGCCCAACCCGCATGATCGTGTGGGTAATGAAATCCAGAGTCCTACAAGCATCATTAATATCTTTTCTATTTTATAATTATTTTAACATTAAGACAAAAATTTGTATTAAAACAATTAGAAATGTATCGATAATTACCTTTTTACAACAGATAAAAAGAAGACGTGTTTTCGTTGTATTTGTAAACAAAGCTAGATTTGCAGCTAAAAGTAAAAATAAAGACTGATACATCTGTTCATAAAGACTTATACTTTACACTTTCTGAAAACCCGCTAAATCGTTCGATTCAGGCTTTTCTTGCATACGACTATTCCAGAAGCAAAAACGTATAGGAATATCTTACCTGCACGATCGTGTGGGTTGGGTCTTAAAGGGATAAGACTTAAAAAAATTGTTTCTATTTTTAGAAGCCTGAAAAGAAAGTGCTTGATTGTGTAATGATTTGTTATTGAAAAGTACTGAAAATTAGTTTTGATTTTCTTAGGAAGCTTTAACAATATTTACTATAGAAAAGCTAAAGGTGTGCTTATAGAATTCGACTTTCCTAGAAATATCCACTCTGAATTTTGCTTATTTACAAGTTAGGATTTTGTTTATTTACAAGTTAGGATTTTGTTTATTTACAAGGAAAGTTCCCGACTAAGTCTATATAACTTAAGAAATATTACTAATTAAAATGCTGAAACACATTCTCCTTTAAGTAAGACCCTTGAACAACAACACACTTTTGTCATCTGTTGTAAAGGTAATCGAAACATTTCTGAAATCCATTTTTAGCCGTGTTCTTTAATTCAGCCTGCGATAGACTTTTAACTTCATCTGCAGATTGAAATCGACGATCCTGCAAGTGAGGTTCCAGTTTAGAAAATAGGCTGAAGTTGCTGGAAGTGAGGTATAGGAAGTAAGGAGGATGTGGTAGAAGAAACTGGACAGTAGGGATTAGTGTGAGGGAGCATGCCATGACTGCTCATCCCACAAAATTTTGGTCTCTTTTCAGATCAACTCACACAAATGACTCATGACGTCTATATAGAGTTCTTCGTTCATAGTGCGTCCTTCAGGGATAAATTATAGATGCACATTGCGAGATTGTGGTTATTTCCTGGTAGCTGGTGTTCTTTTGGATTACGGGTCATATTAAAGCACCATTTCTTGTCTCAAGTAACATTTCTGCCAAGTAGGGAATGATCTCTGTCAACAGCCAAGATCAAGTCCCCCATCATTTCCATTGGAATTGCCTTTTTGTTTTTGTTTAACATACAGGGAATGATGTGTTGACATGTGGCCTCGGATATCTCAACTGATTCTGTTATTCTTTGAACACTCTTCTTACGTACGTACCACTACAGAAACCTTATCATAGTTATCAGTGCTTTGATAACTCCCCTGATGAGAGAGAGTGTCCGTCGTCTTTGACTATTTCTCTGAAACGTATATGCCTATGAAAGCTTGCGTTCGCAATAATGTATCTCTGCCGTACTCTTGCTTTAACATTTTGTAAGTCTCTGTAACACTCTTCCCAAGCGATCACAGAATTTTATATTCATTCTCTGCCCTACAAACCCCATTTCTTTTAGTTACCAGCTATTAAATGTGTCCGCCTACAAAATAGGGCACTATGGTGAGCCACCGTCCCCATGATTTGAGACATACTACTTTTAGAAAAGGGGAAGGATGTAGTAGCATAGAAACTTCTCATATTACACTTAATGTAAAGAATGTTTATTTATTACACAAAATGTATGTTAAGTAAATAAAATAACCAAAAAAGGAAGGAAAAATATTTTTTAAATAGTTCATTTTATTTACCGTTAATGATTAGCTTTGCTGTAAAAATTCTTAATTTTTTTGACTAATAGTTAATAGGTATAATAATTTCTTGTGTAAAAAATCTCAGTGTAAGAGAATAAACTTGAATTATCTTAATTATTAATTTTTTTTTCAATGGTCAATTTTTTTTCATTGGTATTTTAAACCTTTGCAGACCTAGTACATTCTCCAGGAGCTGGTACCACTTTTTAGCGCTGCACCATATAGGCGATACCAATTATAGCAATCAATTTTGATGCCCAGTTTCCTCCACAGAGGGAGGCACCTGAGCTCTTGACGATGCGAACTTTGTACTAGGATTTAATTTTGCTGAGAGTGTCCAAGCCAAACGGACACTCTAGGGATCTTTCACATGCTGTATAATCATACAACATGGCCGCTGTCGATTTTCTGCATCAAGAAAATCCATCGACTTGGGCCGGGGTCGAACCCGCAACCTTGGAGAAGGCCAGAGACAAACCAACCACGCCACCCAGCCGGCTTAATTATTAATTAACAAAATCTCTTTGTAAAGTGTAAAACTACAGAATGGCTCTACAGTTGAGTACAATTTATCACTCTTTTAAATTACTGTTTAATTTAAAAGTATCAAACTGGAGTATTAAAGTATATGTTCATTCGGCAGTCTTAATCGTTTTTTGTTTAGAGGAAATGCTGGGATGGTATTATGTAGTATTCTGCCTGCTTTTGAACTTCAGAAGTCCCTATTAGGCATGCTGCCCGTCTTTTGAATCTACATATTTTATGCCAGTTACCTTCTAAACCAAGGGTGTCAAACTCAAAGGCTACCCCAAACAAACAAGGTTTTTAACTTTAAGTTGGCCAGAAAAAAAATAGAAAGAAAATTTCATAGAATCTTAGGTTTATTTTGAATAAAACATCACACATAATAAACTTAAAAAGAACAAGAAAAGTGTAATGTTTGCGTTTTGACATTTGACATCTCTGCTGCTATCTTTCCGGTTTCGGGAGAAATTTTGGTTGCAGTGATTGCTTTTAAAACTGACCCAAAAAGAGCGTCATTAATACTATTTCTTACAGGAAACTTATTTCCTTTCATAACAGAAAATAACTGCTTGCACCGATAAGTACTTCCAAGCATGGAAATAATTTCGTATGCGAACTTTCGATTATTTTCAAACATGCCTAAAATGAAAATATCATCTATATAGCAAAAAAAGTAATATTATAAGTTATATATATATATATATGAAACTATTTTCAAACTAATGTAAGTATAAAGTGGCAAGACAGTTGCTAGCAGGGCCACCTTGTGGCAGACCCTTAATCTGTAGTTAATAATTACCATTTTGATAAACTTAGTTCTCTTTTAGAACTAACCTAAGAAGAGAACCAAATCTATCATATTTGACATTTTTAAATAAATTATCTTAATGTAATTTTACAAGTCTTTTAATCATATCATCAATATTAATAGAGATAAAAAGATCTTCAAAATCTAAACTATATACTCTCTCTAAAAATATCTTTTTATCTTTAATTTGTGCAATGAGTTCTTTACTATTTTTAAGAATGGCTGAGGTTTTAAGATTATTTGTTGTAATATTTCATAGAGAATTTTGCCTGATTTGCTGATATATGTATTAAAACCATTAGTAACTGTTCTAAACTTGATTGGTTATTTATGAAATTTAGGAGTTAGAAATACATGTGAAAATTTAAAATTATTATTAATTTGTATTTTGAATTGTTTATGAAAAGCCAAAATTCGATTATTTATTTCTCCATCAAAAATTGATGACTTGATAAAAGCTGTATTATTATCAAAATGTTTGTTGAGCATTAAACTGTAATAGTATTTACAAATGAAGGCAAAATTTCCTGGCACTTTATCAATATAAATTATAATTAGTTTATTTTGCAATTTTTTAATCTGATTTTTAATATCATTAAAAAAGATTATTATTTGTACTAAAGTTATATTTATTAATCTGTTGTGTAATATTACATTTAAACTCTGTGAATGCCTCTATAGGCATACTATATTTAATAGCAATTTTGTAAATGAATTGCTCAATATCATTTTATAACTGATTTTTGATAATTTTATTATTGGAAATCATAAGTCTAAAACCAGTACCTTTATTCATTATATTTCTAAGATTGTCTTTTACAATATTGAGATCACCAGTAATAACATGCTGGTGATAATTATCTTTGAATTCTTTAAATTCATTACAATAACATATTAAATTTTTTGCTTGATAGGTGCATTATAGTTAAAAATTGATTTACCTATTTTTTTATTATATTTAAAAGCCTTTTTTTAATAGTGATATTTTGAATTGGGAAAGTTGACATGTGTTTTTTAAAAATGCTAGAAAAATTAATATTATATGATTTATTTATATATAATAATGTACAATATTCAGTGTGATATTTTTTATTTACATTGACTTTTATTTTATGTGTATGCTTCAGAAATTTATGAATGTCTATTATATGTATAAAGCATGACTATTTTTAATTTTATCTGAATTTAGTACATCTTCTGTAATACATATGTCTGTCTTAGTCCAAACATGAAAGATTTAATGTGCTTTATATTAAAATTGTTCTCAAAACTTTTACATATATAAATCAAAAAAGAGTTTCTGCATGAAAAATTACTTATTACATATATGAAACCTATTTTTTCTTCAAGTTTTTATGCATCATCACACTCCTTTATAAAACAAAGTACATTTTATGAACCATTGCACCCTGTTTTCCCTCCTGGAAATATGTAATTTAGCTTGTACTTTTCATTATTCTCCTACGCCCTCTTCATATCATTTATCAGAGATCATAGATAATTATTTAACAGTTTTTTTTATCCTTTCGATTTTTGTGCTTTAAATGAAATTGAGATTAATTTAAAAATTATCTTTTATTTCCAGTTGTTTGTTGCCTTTGCTTAGTTTCTGAAATTCCTTTTTAGCTTTATTGAATTTATTCAATCTCATCCAGAACTTCAGTTGGATATTATTTCAAAGCTTGTGTTTCTGTATATACATTTCTGTATGATGACGAAGAGTAGAATTAAACTGGGTAAGAAAAATTTAATTCCTTACTTTGAAAGTGTAAATTTTGCTTGAGATGTTGCAACCATTGCTGCAAACCAATTTTACAAACCAGAGTTTTGAAACTCAAGGCAAAAGGCAAAGGAATTAAAATGCATATATTTATCAAAGCTTTAAGCAGATAATATTGTAATAAAGGTTTTTAAAAAAGGTTTTTGAAATTTTTTTAAAGGTTTAAGGACTAAAAGAGTTTTTCCTGTTTTTTCTAACTGAAATTTTGTGATTTCTCAAAATTTCAGTTGTGAGGAAATTTAGAAGAAAGTGTGTTGAAAGTATTAGAATTGTGAAGAAAATAAGAAAAAGCAGGAAATATAACTGTATGATGTAAGGATTTTGCTTATGGCTAGAAAATATTTTTATTTTGACATAGTTTGGAAAAAATGCAGTTTTTACTTTGGATGGCATTAGATTTAAAAATGAATAGTATTTTCAAGCAGTTTCTTCAGAAACTCTTTAATACACATGATTATATGTATAACTTTTTTGTTAATTTATATTTTATAGCTGCTAGGCACAGTATCTGTAACCAGATTGTAGTTTGCTTCTTTAAAGTTTAGTGACAGAATGTTTATTTATTTATTTTTATGATCATATTATTTCTAAAGATTGACATTTGTTGATTTTTAGTTTTTAATTGTTTTGTTTGAAAATACTGAGTGGTATATTGTACAGTACATATAAATGTGTTCATTAATATAAGATTTTGTTTTAAACATTTGTTGGTAGTACATTGCTGTAATATTTGTGCGTTAAAACTGTCTGGACAAAAGTTGCTAACTGAAGATGCCAATGATATAATTGCTTTAGAAGTATAATCCTAATAGGTTGCCCCATGTAATCGAAGCCAAATTAAAGTATGACTATTTAGCAAGACGAAAGAATTTTTTCAGCAGCTGAAATTTTTTTTAAATTTGTTTTTGAAGAAATCGGATTTTTTTTTCAAATAACATCCTTTTTATCCTTAACAGAATTTTTTTTTTTTTGAAAGTTGCCAATTTTGATGGCAAAGGGTCATTGGACATTTCAGTTACTGAGTTTTGAATAGGACAGGGAACTCCTTTTTTATCTTATGCCACTCCACAATGTGGGGGATATTTTAACAATTATGTTGCATTTGATGATGGACTGCCTATCTGCTACTGAAATAGAGGAAATTATAAATTTTTCGGAGCAGATGAATAGCGATTCTGATACAGAAATTGATAATGAGACTGTTATCAAATCTGTTACATTTTTCTAATTCTTTTTATTGTCTGGACTTTGAAAACATACTTCAACCTGCTGGATGTAAATGACACAGCATTTTCTTGCAATAGTCTAAAAATTAACTTTTTCGAGCCAGGAATCAAAAAGATTTTCAAATAGAATTCAATATTTTAAAATTTTCAATTAAGTAGTGCGTAATAATTCATTTTTTTTAAAGTTGTTGAATAAAATGCATGTATTTTCTAACTATAGATATTTTTGTGTAGTTGCTTATTATAGAATTTCCTAAAGGTAAGTGCAAAAAGTTTTCATTTTGTTTGCACCCTGTTTCATTTAGTTTGCACGAATAACCCTGATTTAATGAGCAAAATGTTCGGTCCTGATGAATCCATTAAATCAGAGTCCGATTGTATTAATATTTTATTGATACCTCTTTATTACATTTTCATGGCAAATATATGAGGTTCACAGTTATTTTTAGATACTAGAATGTATAAGTATCTTTTTACTTTATTTTGATTTATTTCTGCTCAGTTAGAAAATACATGATTCACCAATGTTTCTTATGTATATGTGCAGAGAGCTGGGATAAGTCAACAGCAATTTGACTTGGAAGCGGTCAAAAAATGCTCTTACTTTGAATCACATTACTTACTAAAAATATCATTAATTATTTATATAGTTGATTTTTCTGTGGAAACAATGACTTAAGTAATTTGATGATTTGTTGCTTTGGATATATCTTATTAACAATTCCATACTTTTACTATTTTAAGTTATTTACAGCACTAACTCCAATAAAGTTTGACATCCTTGAAGATAACTATAAGAGGGTAAATTTTGAAACATAGGCAAATGGATTTTTTGTACATAATTGAATTTATTTTATTTTGTAGCAGAAAATAAAATTTTGATAAACGTTGAATGAGAATTTCTTTGCCCAAAAAAACTCAAAACTGTTCGATCGATTTGAATACTAAGAGGTTATTTCATTTTACCTTTACCTCTCATAGCATTACACATTACTTGAACGACACTATACAGTCCTCATCTTCAGAAGATTTCCATATTTTCTGTGAAAGAGATTCAAACTGGATAACATTTAAAGAAAAACAATCATACAATTACTACGACACCAAGTTGTTATTTCTATTTTGAAACGGCTATAATCTTTATAGGCATATATGTTCATAGAAATTATAAATAAAGATTTATATTTATTAATTTTGATTGGAATTTTAAATATTCAATAGCATTTATTTATCTTCTACATTTCAAACCAGTTTAAAGGAGCAACAATGACCATGCAATCTGAAACCAAAAAGATAAAGTACAAAGAAAATGACTACTAATTTTGACTTTTAAATCATTGTCTAGACACTTTCTTCATTTAAATAAGAAACAAATGCATTTCGGCTTTAACATTTTAGAAATATGCCTACGTACAAATAAATTTTATTGTCTTCTTTGTTTATTTTAATGCACTGAAACTTGATTTTGGTACCATATACATTACTAGCTGTTACCCGCCCGCTTCGCTGGGTATTTCATGATGTTTTATAAATTTTTACTGCTTATATATATGTATAAATTATTGATATCTAAGTCCTAGCATTAAGAATTCGATAGAATTGAACAATATACTTATACCTGTAACTGTCACCTGTTGATAAAAAAAAGGGCAGAACTCATCTAATTTGTATTTTCTAAAAATCTCTAAAATTGAAGCATAGAATGATGTTTGCTCTTTCGTAACTCAAAAACCAAGTGGATTCCCGCAAAACCAATTTTCGGTGGATCTCTGCTCCGTAAATTGAACATGCAAGCCAAATTTCAAGTCTAAATCTAACAGAAAAAGCAAGTTTTGCTATAAATATCCCCGTAATCCCGTTGAGAGCCGTTTTCCAAAATTACCGCTCTTAGCGGATTTCAATTCAACAAAAGAAAAATGCAAACCAAATTTCATTATTATAGTCCTTGTAGCTCGAAAAAAGTAATTTTTTTTTGTCAATACGTCCCATTCCCTGCAACCCCACAGAACTCTTGATTTGCTTAAAATTTATTCTTAGTTGATCCCTATTCAACAAAAGAAACATGCTTAACAAATTTTAAGTATATGGGTCTAACAATTAAAAAAATTAAATCCCCCATTTTGTAGGGGAATTGCACTCTATGAAAGGAATCTGCTGAGCAAAATTTGAAGACTGTGCGTCCAATTAATTAAAAATGCAAAAAAATTATCAATAACGCCCCTTGAACCCCCGCAACACCACCTCGGGGTCGATTTTCACAAAACACATTTTGCAGTGTATTTCTATCCTATGAGAGGAATCTGCTAACCAAATTTCAAGGCTGTGAGTCTAATAGTTTAAAAAAAGAAATAATTATTTATATCTGCCCTTAACCCCCCGCAATACCCCTTGGGGGTCAATTTTCTCCAAACCCGTTTTGTAGCGGATATTTACTCCATGAAAGAAACATTCCTACCAATTTTCAAGCAGACAGGTCAAATAGTTTAAAAACGAAAATATTTATCTCTTACGCCACTTAATCCCCTGCAACGCCACTTAGAGGTCTGTTTTCACAAAACCTTCTTATAGCTGATCTCTACTCTATGAAAGAAATCTCTTTATCAAATATAAAGACTGTGCGTCTAATAGTTTAAAAATGGAAATAATTATCTAAAACGCCCCTTAAGTCCCCTCAACGCCACTTGGGGGCAATTTTCCCGAAACCCATTTTAGCGTATCTCTACCCTATGAGAGGAATCTGCTTACTAAGTTTCAAGACTGTACGTCTAATAACTTAAAAATAGGAATTTATAACGCCCCTTAAACCCCCCACCCCCGCAACACCCCTTGGGGGTCAATTTTCCCAAAAACCCATTTTGTAGCGGATATTTACTCCAGGAAAGAAACTTACCTACCAATTTTCAAGCAGGTAGGTGAAGTAGTTTAAAAACGGATATATTTATCTATTACGCCCCTTAATCCCCCGCAACGCCACTTAGAAGTCTGTTTTCACAAAACCCGTTTTGTAACTGATCATTATTCTACGAAAGGAATCTATATATCAAATTTAAAGACAGTGCGTCAAATAGTTTATAAATGGAAATAATTATCCATAACGCCCCCTAAGCCCCTGCAACGCCACTTGGGGGTCGATTTTCAGCAAACTCATTTTGTAGCGGATCTCTACTCTCTGAAAGGAATCCGCTTACCCAATTTCAAGATTGTACATCAAGTAGTTTAAACTTGGAAACAATTATTATTAAAGCTCTTAACCCCCGTAACGCCCCTTGTGTTTCGAATTTCGAAAAATCCTTTCTTAGCTGATGTCTACTCTATCAAAGGAATATGTCTACCAAATTTCAAGTCTGTAGGTTGAATAGTTCCAGAGATTTCGTGATTAGTCAGTCAGTCAGTCAGTCAGTCAGTCAGTGAGTGAGTCGCTTTTCTCCTTTATATATATAGATTACAAAGGCTACCAAGTCTCATGGTCATTCAAAATTTCTTTTTTTTAAATATTTGAATGGTTTTTATATCATTATGCAATATTTTCTTTCTTCTCCCTAATGCAGCAAAAATTTATCTTTGTTTTGTTGTGGAACATATTACATATTATGAATTATATTTCCAATTCATAGATATTTCTTTTCTTTTTAATCTGATAAGTTATATGAAACATGATGAATATGAATGATGATATGAATATATTCATAAAATATGTTTTTCTGAAACAGCTTTTGAAATTTTTTGAATGAAACATTTTGAATAACATTAGAAATGGCTAAATAAATATTCTAAAAAGAAATTTGAAATTGTTGTGTTATAGGGAAATAAATTCAAAATTCAGTGAAGTAAAAGAATTAAAAAAAAACATTTTATTATTCAGTTTATAATTTATATGTAATTTGAAAATATCTTATGATACAACAAGTAATTTTTCTTCGTATGTATGCTAATTAATTAATGTACACGCCCTATCTCACTTTTTTGACATGCATAGTGTTATGAATCTTGTATAAAATAGTATAAAGAATTTGTATTTCGATGTGTAATGCATTTATATTACTCTGTTATATTTATTTTATGTTAAAACTGTAATATTCGCAAGCACACAACACTGTACCTTACGTTATAATGGCGATTAAATAGGAACTTGGTGATAGTGAAGTTGGCATCGTTTTTCTCGGCCAAGTTGGTGACCATTTTTCGTAAAGTTTGGGACCCTATGGATTCTTCTAAAAATTAGTGGAGAAATCCACTAATTTCTCGATCTATGATGCAAGCGGATCTTTCTATCCGCAGGGTCTATAAATAGAGAGATGCTTGCCGAAACTAGTCAGTCTTGTTTTGACTAGCAATTAGTTAGTATTGCTTTGACTAGTGATTAGTAGTCTCTCATCGACTGTGAAGAGTAAATCAGAGATTAGCTCGACTGTTGAGTAGGACGAGTGGTGCTTGTGAATAATCTTTTGCATACGAGCATTTTAGGCACTGTTAGTTCTGTCTGAGTGCTTTAGAAGGTGTGAAGACCTTCTAATATTTATTCTGCGAATTTTGCTGCTGAATCCTTTATTTTAACGATTGTTTTCTCGAAAATAAATTTCCATCGCTCCTAACGAACTGTCTTGTTCCTTGCGACTGATTTGCATAAAATCTTCGAACCCGCGCTCAACGTATCAATATATATATTGTGCAACTGAACAAAATATAGATAATGAGATCACAGAATGAAAGCAGTATTACATTATTTTTTACAATTTTTTCTATGTATTTATAGCTAATTGTGTATCACAAGTGTATTTGATGTTTTAATTGATTTCATTTGAAATTTTATGAAACATATTGAAATTAAAAAAAATGTTTCTTAAATGTTTTAAAGATAATTTGTTGCTAATACATGTCTATAAAATATCTTGCATAAACTTCTTTATTTATTTTTCAGCATTTGATATTTTAGACATACAGTCAGAACCGCAATTTAACGATTTCCTTTTTATCGAATTTCGCGATTTAACGAATTTTTCTCTTTCCTCGATTAAAATGAAGGCAAAAATCCTATTTGACGATTTAAAGAAACCCCGAATTTTTGGATTATTTGATCAGTTAGAAAAAAATATTTTTATCAGTTTGTATTTGAAAAAATTAGATTTTTTTCTTCAAATAGCACATCCTTTTTTTTTCTGGAACAGGAAAAACCTTTCTCTACCGAATTTCTTGTGAGAAACTTACAAATTTCAATGGGAAAAAGTGAAGACCATTTTCGAGTAACCTATCGGAAATTCCTTTCAGATATCATCCTACTCCAGAGGGCAAGGTATATTCAAATATTTTGATTATGATACTTTTAATGATGAACTGCATATCTGTGCAACTGAAGTTGAGGAAATAGTTGATTTGTTGGTGCCAATAATTAATGGAATGTGAAATAGATAATGAAACTCTTATCAAAACTGTTGCAATTTCTAATGTTTTACATTGCTTGGAAACTGTGAAAACATAGCTTTCGTTTATGCAGCAAGATGCAACTGATGTCTTATTTTCTTCTCTACATAGAGTCAAAAATTACTTTTCCAATCAAGAATCAAAATTATTTTCAAACATTTATTAATCAGTATTTTAAAAATTTCCTGTTAACTTATGTGTAATAATTTATAAAATATATTCACACACAGCTGTTGAATAAAAAGTGTGTAATTTCTACTTATGGATATTTTTGTGTGCAGTTTGCTTTAGAATTTCCAAAAGGTAAGTACAAAAAATTTGTATTTTTGGGCTCCAATATAATGAACAAAATGTTAGGTCCTGATGAATTCCTTAAATCAGGATCTGTGTGTGTGTGTATATATATATATATACACACACACATATATATATTTATATTTATATAATTAAAAAAGAGCCAAAAGTCATCATTCTGAAAGGAGAATATATTATGGAAAATAGTAAGAAGAGTGATAGCAGAAATTATCTGAAACACTGTACCAACTTTTGCTGAAAAAAACTGCAATACTGAGATAGGAGACAATTAGTTCATGAATATCGAATGAAATTTGTTTCCTTATATATATATATATATATATATACTGAGTGATGACAACTCATCATTTCAACATTTAGCAGAAAATAACACTTATATATTTGACGTCAAAATTGAGGAGTTTTTAACTATATTGGAATGAGGGTGGTCACATCTTAATGCAAAAAACTTAAAAGAATGGCAAATAAAAAAAGATGACTTAGTAAGTACAAGCAGGAAATCTTTATGTATGAAAATACCATGAAACTATAAGTTTTTTACAGAAATGCCATAAAAAACTACCCACCCTGATACCAAAAAATGTTTGAAATATTGTTACATTTTAATACATTGTTCGTAAATTTCTTAGTGCAATAGGCCATGACTGGGAAATTCATAAATGCCCCTTATACTGCAGGTTGAGTAGGAGCCTTTCAATTAAGTGAAGCCTCTTCGAATTACTCAGTATTTAACACTTTCATCACGGCAATGGCACGCCTTTGTCCCACCCTCTGGGCTAAGATTCTGCACTGCTTTCGGCAGCGCTGAAAATACAAAAACAAAATACAAATTCCTTTAAAACTTGTTTATTTTACTTTGAAAAATAATCATCACTTGCTATTAATAACAATTCTCACTTTAGTGATTTATTTGTGGATCCTGGAAGACGAGTTATCTCGTCTTTCGCAATGAAAGTGTTAAAGAATCATTTTGTATTTTGATTTTTCTCACTCCTTATTTCTAGTAAATTAATCAGCAATAAGTGCTTAAGAAAGCCTCCAGTCATATTTTTCTAGTGATTTTGTCAAGGCCACTGCAGTGCATTAAGACCATTCTATACACATTCAAATTTAAAAAATAATTAATTTGCCTGTTAACATTTTCCCTCATTGTACGTTTTTTTTTGTTTATTCCCATTAACTGTCTTCTTGGAATATGTTGGTTGTAAAACTATGTAAATCTAAAAAGTAGATGTTTAAAAAAAAAATTTACAAGAGTGTTTTTAAATAGATAAAATGATAATCGGAAGGGGTTTAAAGTTGTATTTTTATAAAGTTTAAACCACTACATTAGTTTCTTAAAAATATTGTAATTATCCTTATCTGGATACGAGAGCTCTCTCTTTGGTGGCCTTATGGTAAGAGTGGACTTTTTATGAGACTCAACAAGTGCTATGTTTTTATTTTACTATGTAAAATTTTTAGAGACTGTTACATATACCGTAAAATCTGGCATATAATGCACACCGGTGTATAACATGCTCCTATACCAGGGTTGGTGAACCTTTTTTGGATATGAGTCAAATTTTGTTCATATTTTTTTTACTACTAGCTCGTGGGTCACTTATGTCCATTTGGGTCAGAGTTAAGTTAAAAAAATTGTAACTGAGTATTTTTAAAACTAAACATCTTTGAAATTCATTTGCCTTAACGAGTAAAAATAAGCGAGGTTTAACGATTTAAAATTATTTAGTAGGGCTAAAAGTTCTTAAGTTTTTGGTGCAAATGGCAATGAGTGTTTGAATGAACAAGGAGTACTTACTATATATATTGTGAAGTATTATTAATTAGTATATATATCGTTAATAATATTATTCGGACTCCAATTGCTACCTTCCCTTGCATATTTTCAGACACAGATATTTTTATACATATGGACAAGTTCCACTTTGTAAACAACAACATTGAGTGGAACCCTCACTTACTTCCGGTGTAATGTTAATCTATGGGAAAACATCAAAACTCAACTGAGTTTTTCAAACTTTTAATGCAAGTTTTTGAAACTTTTTTTGCGCTATAGGGATAGAAGATGATCTGTAGATTTCAGATTCAGGATTCTATAGTATTTATTTCAGTATTTTTTCTAAAATACCTTGTTAATTTTTTAGCTCAAAGCAATGGAGATTTTGCATTAACCGGAATAAGAAAAGGGTACTAATGACTGTAGCGCCCCCATAGTAAGCTTTACGGTAGAACTTGTCCATATATACCTGCATTTTTTTGACAACATAGCAAAGTCTAGCTCTGTTAAAGTTGTATGCAGTTACATTCCATATTCTATCAAATTATTTGGAAGAGTCAAAAATGAAGACATTTTTATTGGGACTAATAACATGTCTGTTTTTAGAAATACTTAAGATGCTTTTATAATTGAAGGGAAAAAATTTACTGTTGCAATTTTACTCCAGACATTTCTTAACGATAATATTTTTGAGAGATATATATTTGTTGAAAATAAAGAATTAATAATTGGGGCAAATTATGATTTGAAAGTGATTTAAAATTAAAAAAATGGATTGTTATAAGATATTAAAGCTAATATCTTTTTTTTATCAAACGTGGTTAAAGCCGTGAATCCCAACAATTTATTTACTGAAAGATAATATAAGCATATTTTTTTTGTAAAATGAACAAAAAATAATTAAGGAATTAATTCGCAAATGATATTCGAAGACAAAGTAAAGCGATTTTAATGCAATAAAAAAGTCAGCTTCGTAAGTGAAAACGGTGGGCAAAAGCAGAGTAATGCTTTGCAGACACAATAAATACATCAGCTTTCTAAATGAAAACGGTGTCTGTAGACAAAATAAAGCTCTGTGCCAGTATCCTGAGCAAGGACAGTTTACTGAGACAGGGTAAAGCTGTGCTTCAGTACCTGTAATGAATGATGGTGTCCAAAGACAGTATAAAGGTATACGGATACAATATAAACGCGAGCTTCCCAAGCGAGGACAGTTTCCGAGACAGGGTAATGCTATGAGACAGCCTCCTAAATGAGGGCGCTCTCCAAAGACAGGGTAATGCTATGAGTCAACATCCTAAACGTGGAAGGTCTTTAAAGGCAGGGTAAAGCTATGAGTCAGCATCCTAAATGAGGACGGTCTTCAAAGAAAAAGCGTTGAGCCAAGATCCTAAATGAGGATAATCTCCAAAGACGGGGTAAAGGTTAATGGATACAATAAAGGCGTGAGCTTCCTAAGCGTTGACGGTTTCCTAAGATAAGGTTATATTAATATAATAATGTCAAATTTTTATTTTTTATTTTACTGTTTTTGCTCAGAAAGGCTTTAATTATATAATCGATTCACTATCCTACAGTATTAGTGAGTTTGAACTTGGTTTTAGTTATTTTCAGACGGATTTAAATGAAGAAAAAAAAGTTTTTGATGCATCTCAGTAGTGATATATTTTATTATTTCATCAACTATTTTCAAATAAAAGTAATTGAGCTGTTGAAAGCTGTATATGCCATTAAATTTATCTAATTAAATAGGAACAAAATATTTAAGTTCGTACAATCAGAAGTCATTTCAATTCTTCAAGCTTTTAAGGTCCCACGGCATACTTGAAATAGTAATATACCAAAATCTAGACTTCGCTCTTTTGGCCAATTTCATTTTTTTAAGGGATTGAATTTCTTATTTCATACCTAAGTTAAAATTTTACTGATCTCACACAGTGGGAAATGTGATAAATCTGGTAAAGACCCAGCAACTTTTTCTCAAAAAAGTAATAAATTGCGTGGTGAATTCCAACTCTGTCAGGCAGAATTCTTTTTTTAATGGTAGTAAATAGCTAATTTCTACAGTTTTATTTTTAATAAATGATTTCGTAGTTTTTTTTCATTTCCCATAATGAAGTTGCTTTTTTAGTATTTAATTCTTCTTTCAGCCTCAAATGATTTATTTATTTACTTTTAATTTTTTACTGCTTTCGCTTATTTTAATTTCTTTTCTTTACAATCATTTGAAATTCTTCATATTCAATTTCCCTCTTCACTTTTCTGCGCCGGCTTACTCGGGAAAATAAAGGGAATATCTTCTTATTCCCCTTTTTAAATCGTTTTAAATGGTTGTAATTCTACAGTTCCCAGTTGTTTCAACAAGTTTCAGTAATATTTTTTCATTTTTCACGAGGTACAAGGCGACCATCATGAATAAAATCTACATTCCATCTATAGTCTGTTTGAAGCAATTTTAAAATAAATTAGCATAGATTTAGAAGAATTAAATATTGCACTTAAAAAAACATGTGCACTTGAAATAAACGAAAGATTTAATTACTATAGTTAGATGATCAAAACACAGTAGTTGCATTCAAAATCGTGGCAAAGGATTACTTATGTAGACGCACCCTAAGAATACGAATAAGTACAAATCTATATGTTGTCTTGCATTTCCGTTACTTTTCTTATTCTTCTAAGCTCCATAGTCTTTCGGGTACTTAAGTATTAGACCATATTTTTGGTAATACTTCACTGCATTCACTTTCGAAGAAAGTAAGTTCCCAATTTTAATCATTTTTCACAATAGAATAATAATACAAAAGAATTAACCAGTTAAAATAATATTATCTTCAATCCATGTTATTGGGCTTGAACATGTGCAAGAAAAGTACAAACTATAAAAGAAGAGTAATTTCCGAGCATGTGCTAGCAAAATTAGTGCGTTTGAATAAGCGTAGGAATGGTATTCCTTTATTGGTGGTAAATCGAGCCAATTGGCAACGTTATTCGATTCGATGTTATAATATTTTATACGTATTGTACTATCTATACATAATATGTATCTCAATCATCACCATAGATATTTATCAATTTATTAATACATTTGTTGGTTCTTTGCATCAAAATTACAATTATTTTTGAGGAAAATATTTTTAAAAAGTATTCTTTAAAAAAGTTAAATTTGGGCGCACGGTTTGCGTTAGCTTTTTTTTTCAGTACAGTAGTACTGTGCGAATTAATTGGGACAAACACAAAATTTTTTATAAATGTTGTTTAATTAGTATAGTTCAACTTACATGCATGGTATAGCAATCTAATACAAAATATGTCCTCTAGCTTGAATGAGTTCCTGTACACGGTTTGGCATAGATTCCACTAAATTAGAATATAAAGTGTTCATCTCGTTATCACGAAGCCAAACTTTTATAACATTCTCAATTGGTGTTTTCTTTGTTGGGCAGTCCATTTTACTCTCACACATCATTATACAATGTTACACAAATTTTCGAAGGCATTTACATGAGAATTACCAGGCAATTCCAAAATCATTATTTTCTGTTTTTGAAAAAAAAATTTGTTGTGTTAGCTTAGAAGTACGGGTGGAGCAAGATATTGTTGAAAGATACCAATACCACCAGCGAACGTTTGCATCATATGCACAATTTTACTTTCTAATTATAAAATGTATTGTTTAGAGTTCATTATGCTTTCAGCTGATACTAAGCTACCAGGTCCTCCAGGAATAAAATAACCCCAAAACATCTGTTCCTGAAGGTGCTTAACTGTTTGAATAAGATGTTCTCCCCCCCCCACTTCACCTGACAAATCTTGGTCGAAACCCTTGAACAAAAAATGCGTTTTGCCGCTGAATACAACCCTTTTCTAATCTTGTACAGGCCTGGATTGATATTTCGTGGCCCAATCCAAAAGTTTTTTCTTCACTGCAGGTGTTAAAAACTGTTTATAGATTGGTTTTCTTGCAAATCTCCCAGCTTTAATAAGACTTCGTCAAACTGTCGATGAATCAACTCTCACACTAGTCTCTGAAGATCTCTACATGTTTCGTAAGGATGCATTGTACTATTTCTTGCAAGAAACTTAACTGTTCAAGGTGTGGTGTTACTTTTGTAACCACATTTAATCTTTCATTTGGGAGACACTGTACCAAAATTATTTTACTGATTAATAATCCCAGAATCACTGGATTTTCCAACTCCAACTGCTGTAGCAATGTCCCTCACAGTCATAGAAGTATGCTCACTAAGGGTAACTAGTTTTTTCATTGATATAAAACTATTTTATAAAAAATCCCTTACATATGATATAATATTTTCAATTTTTACTGTGGAATCAATATTTTCTGCAATATTTTCACGCAATTTTTCCTTCTAATTCAGAAATTAAGTATTCAAATTTTGTTTTCCACACTACATTTCTAAATTATCGATACCTAGCCACATAAATTTGGTTAACTCCATTGTTTCAAATTCTATTTTGTATGGATATAAAATAAAGTGAAATGTATTTTCCAAACTTTTTAATTGATTAAATCTCTTTAAATTCTTGTTTTAATTGCAGCATATTCATTACATATTTTTAAATGCATTTTCTTAATTGTATTTTCTTAAATGTTAACAGAATTTTCAAAAATTATTGTTGTTTGAAAATGTTTTTGTAATTGAGGAAGACATTTCATGATTTTTAATTTCCAAATCCTTAGTAAACATGTCAAGTTTCGTCATAAATGTTTTAATATTTTGAAACATTGTTAAAACAATTAATCCGTGTTTTTTATTCAGTTCATTAAAATTCTGACTGATGTCTCATCGAAATATTTAATCAGATGATTAATGTATATTGGATAATTCATCGATACTATTGTCTTTTTCAATTAAAAATATCTTAATTTCTTCTAATAACGTTAGAAAGCAATGAAGGACCTGACTGAAACTAAGCCATTGCACGTTGTTGTATGTCAAAATCCCTGAATTTTGACATTCAATTTCTCTAAAAATTGTAGAAATTGCCTTTTATAAAGAACTCCTGAGTTTATATATAAAGTTGGTTATTTTTATAACAACTGATAGTACAATGGAAAATGTTTTTAAACCATACTTCGCAAATAAAACTTGCTGGTGTATTATACAATGAAATTCAATCAGGAAATGTGAGATATTTTGCTTGAGATGCTGAATAAATCCAATTTTTTCCCCTACAATACTACTTGCACCGCCTGTTGTTACAGAAACTATTCTCTGAAAGTCAGCATCCATTTCTTTAAATGCAATATCAAATTCTGCAAAAATATAGACTGGTACAGTTTCCTTTCAACATTATTGGCTTCATTAACTCTTCTTTCATTATATTTCCAAACTTATACAGACCAAAAACTGCAAATTGTGCATAACCATTTATATTATTAATTCATCTAGTACAGTTGAATACATTTATGCAAAATTTAAGGCGTTATGTATTTGCGTGAAAAAATATTTTTTTCCAATTCTATTACTAATTATATTGCGACTTATACAGGGCCTCACCGTGACCATTGGGGGGCCCTGGGCTAATGAAACCTGGGGGCCCCTAAATAATTAAAAAATGTGCCATTTTCCTAAAAAAAATTTTTGTGGGGAAAAATTTTAAATATACAAAACTCTCGCTTAAGGGGTTTTTTTTCGAACAATTTAAATTCATTATAAACAATAACATATTTTACAAAAAAAAACTTTTCTACACTTTTGTGCTGCAAATTCTTTTATTTGCTCATCACATTTTAAGTCTTTACGGAGATCAGTATTAATAGAAAGAAGTGATAAATAAGTAAGTCTAGTATTTGTCGTTGTTGTCCTATATTTCAAAATAGGACTTTTTAGAGAATGCATGCTCTGCTTCACTAGTAATAGGGAGCTTTACAAAAATCTTTAAAACGGTATTCATATTTGGAAAAACGTCAACCAGCTTCTTTTCAAATTTAAATTTAACATATCTCTACAAGTATAGGACAGCTCATTTTGTTTTAGATAAGTTTTGAGTTGAATACCTTCATTTACTAAATGTTGGTCTACGTCTTCTAAATAGGAATTTGATCTTGCAAATCCATCAAAAATTTTAATACTATATTCTGCATGTACTTTTCTATTAAAATCAAGGGTTAGCTTATCTAATGAAACAATAAGCGTGTCCCTTTTAAATTTTTCTGCCCCATACAGAGCTTTTTTTGGTGATTTATCTGCAAATTTTGAAATAACCAGTCTCTTATTCACTTCACTGTATTCTGTTTCTACACTAGGACTTAATTTTTTGGCTGCGTCTTGATACTCCTTTAGTTTTTGATCTGATTCATGTACATTGCTTATAAACATTTTTATTGACATAATTAACTTATTTACTTCACAGATGTCCAAACCAGGAGTTTGTAATTTTTTGTTAACTGAATTAAATCTTTCAAAAATTTCTTCCTAAAATATAATAGAAATGGCAATTTCAAATTTTGTTAATTTATTTTAAAAAATTTACTGCATTTTTTCGAAAATAAATTTTTTTATTTTCATTGTCACTAAATATTTTAATAATATTCATGTTATTACCATAATTATCTTTTAAGTCTTCAACAGCATCGTAGTGACAAGACTATCTGGTCTGATTTAAACTTTTTAAGCTATATTTCAGTTTAATTTCGCGATTTAGATGTTCCTACGTACGGGTCTAAGCAGAAAAAAAAACATATATTTGTTGCACTAAACTGAAGAAGTTCACTATATCAGTTTCTACCTTAACCGATTCTGCACCAACCAGACTAAGAGAATATGCAGCACACGACACATAATTAGCGAATTGATTTTTTTTCTTTTAGAAGATCTAGCACACCATCATATCGAACGGGCATATTGACAGCGTTGGCAAATGTCTGCCCACTACAGTTATCCAATAGCAGTCCATTTGTTTCTAAAAATTCTTGTAGATAATTGAATAAGTATTATCCAGCGTGACTACTAATCTTTATTAATGAGACACATCTTTCATACACTTTTTCCAGAAAACAATATCGAAGTACAACAGCAAATTGGTCATTGTGGGTCAAATTTCATGTTGAATTCATCACAATTGAATAGTACTTTGTGTAAACGTTATTTATTTGAGTTGTAATTGTTTAAATGATTTGCTTGCCCATGATCTCGATTTTTTGCTAGTATATCGTTTTTGGTAATTCCAGCGCACCCATAAATTAACCATTTTGAGGAGAATCAAAAACTTCCTCGGTACCTCTAAATGCTAAACCTCTTATAGCCAAATACTGTACTACAGCTATAACATGTTTGAGGGCATTGTGGTAATGTTATATTGTGTATCTTTTCTTAGTTGCACCTTTAACTGTTTATCTAATGAGGGGAGGGAACGATTAAGGAAATTCATTTGGGGGATGAGATTTTGTGTAATGGTAATATTTCTTAAGTGCGCTCAAGCGTCAATATAATAGACAGTCAGTTCCGAGAAAATAGCCTTCGAAATTCATACTTAGCTTTTATACAATTAAGTTTCTTTTAGCTCCAGCAATGCCCTGGCATAGGCGGTAGTGCACCTGCATTCCATGCGGTCTGTCAGGGTTCGAGTTGCTCGATCGACTTGTTTTTTTGTTCAATTCATTTAATTATTTTTACAATTAAATTAATTTATTTAAAAAAGGATTATTAAACATTTTATGTAATTATTTTATATTTTAAGAACTGAAACAGCTACTTAAGTTATATAAATATTATAGAATTATTAATGAATAATATTTATTATAAAAATATATTATATTAAATGATATTTTATATAAGTATTTTGTATTTTAAAAAATAAAATACTTTCGAATAGTTTTATAATTAGATAAAAAATAGTTTTATTATATGTAAAACTGTTTGATATTTTATTACAATTATTTTTTAATTATATAAAATGTTTGATAAGAAGGATTATTTAATTGTAAAAATAATTAAATGAATTGGAAAAAAAAAGCAATTCTACCATTCGACTCTAACCCTGACCGATTGCAAAAAATGCAGGTACGCTCTCACCTATACCACTACATCGTTGATTAGTGGTATAGGTGATTAAAATTTAATTGTATAAAATGAATTGTATAGTTTAAATTTCGGTTGCTATTTTCTCCAAATCGACTGCCCATTCGTCTCTATTACATTGAGGGGTGAACATCCTGAAGCAGTGGACTTCAAATTGTGTTCCACGGAACCAAGGGGTTCCACAAGGCATACTCAGCGGTTCCACAAGTCACAATAAGAAATCCAGAAGAAATAAATAAGTATGCAAAACGGATTCACATTCTGTATGAAGTTTATAAGTTACAAGTATCTAAAGCTCATTGCCTCCCCCTCCCTATTCATTGAAAATTTTATTTATGTATAACAACTTTACTTTGCAACACTTTTTAAACTTTTATTATAAAATTATAAAAGAATAATAAAACGTTTAAACTTAATATATATATACTTTCTACTAGGTTGTGAATATTCTATTGTTTACTATCTCGGGTTCCACGAGTTAATTTTATACTCGTTAGTTAACACAATGTCTTGCAAAACTGAATAGTTTTCTAATGGACAATGCACCTTTTTTACATTTGTGGAAAAGAACAGCTATAATGAAAGAAAACGAACAACATGTTAAGAGAGTTGATGTTAAATTCTAAATTTAAGCAAGAACAGCTTCGAAATTTTAGGTTTCAAATTCTCTCTCAGCAAAATACACGAGATTTGTCAAACATCTATAAACATTTTTATGCCATTTAGATTATTGTGTTTAAGTGAAAGATATTTTTCAACGTAAGAGGCTACTACAAAAACAAAGTATAAAAGCAAATTAAACTCGGAATAAGTAATGCGATTGCACTTAATCTCAACAGATCTAGACTTCGACCGTGGGAAAAAAATGAAGCACCTATCTCAGTTACTAAATATAATGCATGGATAGGTGACACTTAAATGAGTAAATTATATTAACAAAATTAGATTAGAATTTTTTAATAATGCAAAAAATATTTTCATTGCTTTTACATGAAGTGCTTGTGACATGATGAATTTTTGCTTTGAATTTACTTTTAAATATTACTTTGAGACATACTCTTCGATGTATGTGTTTGAAATTGGGTTCCACAAAAACACTTTCTAGTTCAAGTTGTTCCACAAAAGCACTTTAAGTTCCAGTGACTACACGAAAACACCTTCAAGTTCTAGGGGTTCCATGAGTTGAAAAAGTTTGAAGACTACTGTCCTAAAGGAGGAATGCTAATACACGAAGTCTCGTCCCTAAATGAATTTCCTTCGTCATGTCCTCCTCTTGGAAAACAGACTTACTTTCTTTTCGTGTCAGCCAAACTAACACTGAATTTTTATGTTCAATAAAATTTTCCTGATTTTCTAAACAACTTGTAAAGTATTTCCTATTAAAAAAGTCTGTTGTGTATTGAGAATTTGTTTTAGAAAAAGTTTGCAGGTCAAACAAAAGCTACTAATACTAGTTGAATAATATAGCTAAGATCTTTTTCCAGCACTTGTCCATTTTAAAGTTTTTTAATGAAAGGATTATTCAAAAATGATCTCTCTTCTCCTTTGTATTCTCTTACCATAACAGAATATATATTGTTTGGATTTTTATTTTGAAAATAACTCATTTCACATGTAGGAAACAATCGATAAAATTATTACTTAACGATTTAGGCCACGAACCCATGTCAATGTATTTTTTAACTCAAACCCAACATTTTGTAAACACTGATGTCCTCTGTCTGAACAATATATTTTTTAGAAGGCTGCTGGTCATCCAGATCTTGCATATTTTCCTCATTAATATTTGCTTGTTGTGTTTCTTCGTTTTCTTTGGCTAAGTTCCTTCCCCTTTCACTTCAGTGGCTTAACGTGCATTACGGGCAGCCCAAAGCCTGTTTTGCTATGGTTTTTTAATCCTTTGTAAGATCCGGTTTTAGGCCCAAAACCTGATTGCACTTTTTGCAAAAAAATAAATGGCTTCAGAAAAAGCGTCACTATGTTTGTATAAGTGCTCGATGCTCATCGGCACCGTCCTATGCTAGAGCCTCTGACTATTAATTATTAATTTCCACGTATTCGGTGGTAAGACGGAAGAACAGAAGTAAATTGTGCTTTTGCTCTCAAAAATAAAAATAAATTTGGTAATTTTGGGTATTTTATTTTTGAAATGTATTTTTTACTGGTTTATTATTTTATTACTATTTTGAGGGTAAACATAATTTTATGTTTGTTATCTTCAACGGGGAACGGGGGCCCCTAGAACCCAGGGACCCTGGGCTGCAGCCCATACTTAGATCCGGCCCTGGACTTATAGGAAACTCATTTATACGCTTTATAATCAAGCATTTTTCTTTAAAATCAGCAAACAATGTAGAACTACATTCTAAAAACGCTTTTTTTTTTCAAATTCTTCTGAAAGAGGTTTTCTATGCCGAGCAATGCAATGGGCGACTTGGAAACTAGCAGCTGTAATGTTATTTTTTTAACCAAAAAAGTTTTATTTTTAAACACTGCTTTGATAAAAATTCTCCCTTTTTTTTCTTTTGTGAAAATATATTTTTCTTTCTTCATCTGCCAACATGCAGAGATTAAAATGCAACGTTTCAAAATGTCTTTTTACATTATATGTACGTGCAGTGACTTTTTCATTACAAATTATACATATAACCATTTTATTCATTTGAATTCCTTCATATTTATCAAACCATTCAGCTTAATATAGCCTGGAGTTTTTATGTTTGTTTTTAATTTTTTAATCTCTGACATAGTCAGTGGTGGCGTTAGGCGTCAGCGACGTCGGCAACCGCCGACGGCCTCGCGCTTGAAGGGGCCTTGCAAAGTTTTTAATTATTTAAAATTTAGTTATCCAGTTCGTCTATTTTAATTTCTATTTGTGTAATTTTTGTCATCATTTGATTAGCAATAAATCTCGTTTACTCATACATTAGTTTAACTATAATTCTGCTTTTATGTAATTTAACGTTTTCATGACTGGGAAAAAAAGGAGGCCTCGTGAACCCTAATTTCGGCGACATCCACGCGTGGTCTAGCGCCGCCACTAGACACAGTACAGGGCTACAATTAAGAGTTTTTATATTTAGAATACAATAATTTGAGAAGAGATTTTGTATTGACATACCTAATATACATACTCATCAATACACATTATTTTTAAATGCGTTCGAAATGGATGCCACTAAGTTCAACACTGGTACTGACTGGTACAGGCACGCCTTAAATTGCGAGCCGAAAATTGCTAGTATCGAGAATAAGAGACGTGTGCATGGCTCCTATTGGCATCTCACTAGGTGAAACAGTGAGGGAACTATACAATTGCTATGGAAGTCTCTTTCTGCAAACATAACTGAACATAACCTTACAAAAGTGCATTTCGTCCGAAGAAAGTGCTTTAAATATCGTTATTTGCTTTGGTTTGTCGATTTTTTGTCAACAAACAAAATGTGAGTAAAATTATGCAATTTATTTGATATTTTGTAAGCACTTTTGCTTTAATTCAAGTACTACATATTTTCATATACATTTGCTGTCCTTTGCGTAGCTATGGAACTGTAATTATCAACTGAAGGTTATCGACAGAATTTAAATTTATTTTGTGTCAATGTAGTGCTTGAAAAATACAAATAGAATAAAAATAATCCACACGTTAGAAGAACTAAATAAACCCACGTAAACAAATAAGTGGTTGCCCAGCAATCGTGGGTCAGTTAAAAAGTTTGCTTGGGTCAGTGGCTGACCCACGGGTCATAGGTTCGCCATCACTGTCCTATACTAATACTATTCTTTTCAATTTTTAGGTATATTCCCTGTATAACACAAACACCCTTGTTAATTGAAGACATCTGAAATATTTTTATTTATCCAATGCCTGTGCTTGGCTTCTTGACCATTTGACGCCGAGCCTACCAGTACCGTATGACGATATCGTCAGTCAGGTATTAGAGTCCCTGTGCATTGGAGCAGGTGGTTTTTATCCATTCTGGCATGGCCGTAGAGTGGGCAGGCCTCGTCAGCAGCCAGGCTAAGCCAGTGGAGGTGTGATCCTAGAAAGTCATGTCCGGTGGTTATGCGAAAGCGGGCAACAGCCTCGGCTCTCTCCAGGTGCCTCGGGATTGGACCCACAGTAGCCAGAGTTTCCCAAGGCTCTTGCTTTTTGGGTCATGGCAGTAAATTTGTCGATGAATGTAGAATGATGCACTTTGCTCTTCCAAGGGTCACAGGGACTTCCGGTTGAGATGACTCGGTTCCCTGCTTTGCTTTTGGTTGGCTCTCTCATTGCCGAGGATCCCAACATGACCCGAGACCCACTGTAAGGCCACAGACCAGCCATATGAGATTAACTCCACAATTTTAGTTCGACACTGAATTGTGTTAAGGCTGTCAATTGGTGTATTTGTGCTTAAAGCTAAAATTGCAGCATGGGAGTCTATGAAGGAGACAACTTTTTCAGGAGCTAGGCCAGCAGCTAGTAATTGCATTACAGCTTCACAGACAGCCAAGACCTCTCCATCGTAGTTGGTGGCGTTTTATCCCACTGCTAATGAACTAATGAACCCTCAAACAACCGGCAGAACCATCCTGCACCGACTCCGTTTCTTTCTAGCAGGTACGAGCCGTCAGTGTAGACATGGAGCCTCCCATTCCTGGATATCTTTGTTCAATTGTTTCCAGTGCACAGGGTTTTAGCTCGTCAGGATTGGTATCAGCCTTATTTGATGTCATGTTAATTAAGTTGAGTCGTTTAGATGGAAGGGCAGCAGCGACTGTGGAGTAGAACTGTATGGGAGCATGGAAAGTCATTAATAGCGGAAGTTGGTTTTTCTTCATAAGAAGTTCCGCATGTGAAAGAGAAGTCTGAGACTTCAGTCTCTGTATTGCACATCTGTACTCGATCCAGTACCTGCAATTTACTCTTCTGACTCTCTCCCAAAATCTGAAATATTAGTATACATGCTTTTATGTTTTGAAGTAATTTATTTGTGGTATTATCCCAGACTTTTGAAAAATAAGTGTACTTCTAGAACAGGGGTCGGCAACCTTTTAGCTGTAGCGTGCCAAACCAATCTACCAATATGATTCAGCATGCTACACGGTGGGACATGTTGATGAAATTCGTATCCCGTGATAATGCATGCAGAGTTAGAGAGTAGAGGTCAATAATATAGAATTACAGTTTCATTATGTATTAATTTTGCATCATTTAAAGATATTTAATAACATAAAAATAAACTATTTCTTTTTTTCAACAAGAATTTTTAAAAAATCCAAATTGTACATATAATATGTATTTTTAAACATATGTATTAAAATAGACGACATAAAATATGTATTTCCCTTCATAATAGTTAAACAAAAAGATATGTAAAAATTTTAATGCGAACCTAGTACTTACACCACTGTCTCTACTTTCGAAATTGCAAAATCAGGTGTATAATTTGTGACTTTCAATTAGACAAGATTCTGAGCATTCAAGTTGTTAAAGAACTTCTTTTCAGATTCGAAATATTTTTCATATGAGGAAAGATTTTTTAGTTATAGAACCAAAAGAGAAAAGCAGAGTACATATAATTTTCTCTCTTCAAACAATTAAATCTCTCCAGCAATGACATTCAATAATTTACAAAATAGCTGTAAATTTATCTTTAGAGTTATCTTTCAGATCTTTTCATAATTCCTTAAATGTTCATAATTCTGAAAATGTTAGACAAATTAAGTCCATTACAAATTTATCAACTTCCACCCACTCAAAAATTGACAAATTTGTAGAGTAGTGCAGAGTGTTTCTGATAATTGTACTACGTGCCACAAGTTGCCGACCCCTGTTCTAAAACTACAACTCTTTTAGTTCATAAGGCTAGTCGTTTCTGTTAATTAAACAGTGTTTCGATACATCTAGAAGTAATTTTTTTTGTATGCTAATCTCTGCTGTTATTTTAAAAGCTATTGTTTTTTTACACAGCATATAACGAGTACCCTTAAGTTTCGATCTTATTTTTTGTGTTCAAATTGCATGTTATGCACTGGATTTTTCGGTAATTCCAATTACATATAATTCACATATAATGTGGTCTGAGATACTTTGCAAATAGTTTTTTTATGATTTACAATCGCAAGTGTGACATTTTGCATCTTGAATTTCTTTTGATGAATTTTTTTAATCATTAATTTTCTAATTACATTTATAAATCATAATTTATTATTGTACAAATTAATAGAGCAAGTTTTATATGAATTTAAAAAAAACTCAGTGAGTTAAAAATTAGATGACTGTAAATGCCAAATGAAGCTCTTCATACATTGAATTTGATTTTGTTTATTAATTTAAATCCGCTCATGATGCTTTCTGGTAGGATTTTAACAATCTGACTTATAAGTATTTGTAAAAATTACTTGGTGCAGTATTATGAAACATTTTTCTATTAACTTTTGATGCATAAGGGGGGAGAATAAAGTTAAATGAAAACCTCAAATCATTCCATGAGTTTATTAATACATACAAGGGCAACTCTGAAATTTTTGAGATACGTGCAGATGTGAAAAGTTACACAAGAAAACTAACGCTTTAATTTGAAAATACAAAGTATTTTAACACAGCAGACGACTTTTTACTGATTTGCTTCAAGTTGTTTAGAGTGTAGAATAAATTTTAGACAGAAGAGAAAATGGAGTTGACATGAAAACATTATCGTGCTATGATTTTGAATGAATGTAAAGCTGGATTAAATCCAGAGGAATGTGTTCAATGGCTGCAGTTAACATTTGTTGATGAATCTCCATGTTGTTCTACTGTATTTAGAGGGTTTAAAGAATTTCGCAGTGGTCACAGTTCTCTTCAGGATGAAGAACACACAGGAAGGCCATGATCGACAGTAATCCCAGATAATGTGTCTGCCATATGAAAAATGTTTATAGATGATAATCACTCTACCTACCAAATGATACAGAAGGAACTTAACTTTGGATCCGCAGCCATATACAAAATTTTTCATAAAGAATTACATGTGAAAAAGTTTAGTTTGCCGTTGGGTTTCCTATAATCTAACTGAGCACCAAAAAGAGGAGTGTGTCAGAATCGGTAAAAAAACCCTTTAAGATGCTAAATGATGGGCGCTACTGCATCATTTCTAAAAGTGTAACAAGTGATGAAAGGTGCATGCTGTTTTTTAACCTTCCAACATGTCAAGAAAGCAAAGTATGGGTCTTTGAAAATGATTACACGCTAACAATGGTAAAAAGACAACGAGCAATGAAAAAAAAATGTATGCCATTTTCTTCAGAAGTATACAATTGGTCAAAACCAACAAGTTAGAAGGACAGAAGACAGTAACAGCAAACTGGTATACTGCTAAATTTCTTCAAGAAATTCTCCAAGAAGTTAATGTTAGGGTCCTAATGCTTCACCATGACAATGCATCTTCCCATACAGCCAGATTAACAGTTGAGTTTCTTAAACAAAAACAAAGAGTACCAACCTTATTCTCTGGATCTAGCTATGTGTAACTTTTGGTTATATTTTAATCTAAAATAGAATTTGCGTGGGTGTTGTTTTCATTCAGAAGAAGAGATTGATATGGCTATAACTGCACTTTTTTCATCAGTTCCAAGAAATGAATGGTTTGAGGCATCTAATCTGTGAAAAATTCGTCTACAAAAGTACATTAATGCTGGAGGAGACTACTTTGAACACTCCTAAACTTTTGTAACTATAACTTTAAAAACCTAGGAGTGATCCTTGTATCAGCACATATCATCTTTCATCGTAGATAATGTGCACATATGTGAGTATGTAATATATGTTGTAATCTGGGTTTATCTTTTTACAAGTAATATCTCATGGCTTCTATTGTGAGAAAAATTCCCTATTTATTATTTTTTATGGTTTGTATGGATGCTGTGATTTAGTTGAATTAAAATAACTGAATAATTATCTATTTACGATTTCAATGTTATGAGCAATTGTGTGCACTTATAATATTGAAAAAATGTAGATATTATTTATACACTTCTAGTGACTCCAGTGTTTTTAATATTCAGTTCTTAATATATATTGCAGTATTTATTAATTTTTATTCAATCAGATTATAGAATAATTATGATTTTTGATTATAGAATATTATTTGCCATTGTAAAATTAAAATTATTTAAAGCAGTTAATGCATTATACTTCAATGTAATGTGTGTGTGTTTTTTGTTTATATCAGTTATTTTCATGTTAATCCTAGAACAATGCTAATTTTTTTCTTTCCCTTTCCAGCTAAAATGTTTTTTAGATTTTTTAAAAACATTATTATTGAAGATAAGAATCTTGAAAGAAAAATGTCAAAGTTTACAAAAGAAGAAGTGTTAAAAAATTTTGGGTAAGCTTTATAAACCAAGGATTTGTGTGTGTGTATGATTTTAATATCTTTTAAAAAAATTCATAAATGGTAGAATGGTCAATGGGGCACATGATCTCTGATGAGGTCTTCATCCCCTATCTTGTATTTGAGTGAGCACTAAAAATTACACTTGCCATGTTTAGTGGAAGGTGGGGAAAATTATGAAAAAATTTAAAAATTAGAAATAAGAAAGTACATTATAGAGATTGCGACCTGAAGTAATAAAAATATAAAGAAAAATTGCTGGAGCTATTTTTGTTTGCGTTCGGGTGTTTGGTGAAAGTGTGAAATACTGTGTCGACAGCGGCTAACTCCGTTGCCGGAGGATAGCGTACGGCCAACTTAATCAATTGCTGTCGGGTCAAATAACTTGGCGACCGGGAGAACCGTGCACCTTGACCGTCGACTTCCGACTGAGTGAGGTACGTAAATTGGATAAGAAGCGGGCTTACAGCGCGCAGCGCTTTTACCCAAGATGGGCGAAAAAGATCAACTATGATGGAGAAACAAAACAAATCAAGAGGCCCCCGGCATGGGGGTTGAGGAAGTGGCTCCCAAGCGGAGGCGACCTGCGGAGCGTGGACAAACCGGGGAGAGAGAATGGAGGGAAGGAAAGGGAGGATTGCGTCAGCAATCAATGCAAAGGAGTGGTCAGGTGACTTCCCCCCCCCCCTCACTCCACCTGTCAGGATGCAGTTCGAAGCTGGTTTGTGTTGTTCAATAGAGTGTGAAGGAGTTGATTGTTGTTAGGGTAGATGGAGCGGATTTTTCCCTTCGTGCTAGAGTATGCATAATTAATTTTAGGATTAGGATACGTGAAGAGTGTTTGCTCTGATGATGGGGTTGTCGTGTGTTTCAATGGAAAAAAAACATTTCTAGATAAATTAGTGATGTAATTAGAAATCAGCTCCATATGTAGATCGTTGTGTATCACATCATTTCGGACATACCAAGGTGCGTTCGTTATGATGCGAAATAGTTTATTTTGAACAACTTGAATTTTCTTCATGTGAGTGGTGGCTGCAGCCTCCCATATGGGGGAAGCATAAGTTATTACTGGGCTCATAATTCGCTTGTATAAGATTACTTTATTTTCTAGAGATAGTGGTGATGCCCTCCCTATGAGAGAGGAGGCCAAATGAATTCTATTCCAGAATTTTTCGGCTAGATAGTCGATGTGTTTCTTTTAAGTTAGTCTAAGTGTAAGCCCAGGTACTTAACCATCGAGACCCACTGAATGTTGTCATCAAAGAGTGTGAGGTGGAAAGGCGGGTCGGTGACCCCCCCCCCTTCCTGAAAATAATTGCTTGTGTTTTGTCTACATTAAATTGCAATTCTCCAGTCGGTTAACCAAAACTCGAGCTTGTCTAAAATTCTTTTAACAGTTTTAAGTGTGTATTTGAGTTGGACGCCCTGTGACAACACAGCGGAATCATCCGCGAACAGGCAGGTACTGACAGTGGAGTGTTGTGGAAAGTCATGCGTGTAGATGTTGTACAAATATGGAGAACGCACAGAACCCTGCGGGACTCCTAAAAGGCAATTCCCGTGTGGGGTGTATGAGTTGTTTACACGAACCCTGAAGGTTCTATTGTGTCAAAAGTAATGAATGATTTTAATTAAATAGTCGGAACTGCAGTTTAATTAATTTGTAATTGAGGTCATTATGCCACATCTTGTCAAATGCCCTCTTGACATCAAGGAAGACACCGACAGTGTATAATTTGCTAGTGAAACCGTTATTAATTATGCTTGTTACTCGTATCAATTAGTGTAGCGTTGAGTGGCCCTCCCGGAAACCGTGTTGTTCCAGGGGAAATGCAATGTATAGCTTTGCAGTGGGATTTGATTCTAGTTAAGATAATTTTTTCACAAATGTTAGCAGTAGTGTTAATTAAACTAATTGGTCTGATGCCTTGTGTGAATTTGTGATCCTGACCTGGCTTTGGTAGCATGATTACATTTGCTTGCTTCCACTGTGTTGGAAAGTGATTTTTAATGAGGCATTGATTGTAGATCTTAGTTAAATGTGTTACTGCATTTAAAGTTAAATATTTAAAAGGACTGAGTGAGGTGAGAAAAGAGTGACTATATAAACTGTTTAGAGGCACAGTGCGCTCGTCCAATCTTGAAGCTGCATTTCGTTAGTGGGTGTGTCTTAGGTTGGTGAAAAGTTAGAGATAGGAAAATTTGATCTGGGTCGGAGAGGGCGAGAACCACTCTCCCTATTGGTCGAGCAGGTCGCTTCCGATTGGAGGGATGAGTTGCTCGGAAAGTAAGATGGTGAATGGATTGGAAAATCAAAGATTAATGTTGAAAAATTGAGAAATTAAAGGGAAAAATACAGAGTGAAAAATAATTAGAGTAGATTATTTCGGGGTCTGTTAAATGAGGGGTCAGGATCGTAGATTTGATTTCGATTTTTCGAAGAGTTTTGTTATCGATAAGGGGGATGTTAGTGAAGAAATTTCTGGAAATTCTTTTCATGAATTCCCGATATATTTAACGAAAATCTGAGGTCTTCGTTTCTCACGAACCATTGGGCGTTAGTGATTTGTCTGATGATGTGATTTTGAGCTCTTTCAAGAATGTTAATATTTGAGTTCGCAGCGTGGCCCCAAAATTTCATAAAAAATTGAAATGGTTTTAGAATAGACTTTAAATTTTCTAAATGATTATTTATGTGCTCCTAAATTTTGAAATGAACTTTAGTCAGTGATTTTTGTTTATCTTTTATAAATTATTATCATTATATATTTTTTTCTTCATGTTTGTATTGTGAACAATAAGTTAATATTGTTTATTTAAAATAATTTAGATGTTCATTAGAAAGGTAAGATTTTTTTTAAAAAATTTTAAATTGGCAATTTATTTATGTCTTATTATATCAGATGTATTGCTTAATAACCATTTGTATATTTTTTTTAGAATTTGCTGTTGAATATGCATGATTTATAAAAATGTAATCTATAAGTTAGAACTGGCAATATAAATTGTTTTCTATAATTATGTACAAAAGTAAATTATTCATCATTAAAAACATTGCTGTGATGTAAAGTTAGTACATTTATCAAGTTTCTTTTTTCTCTTTATAATAAATCAACCTACCCTACATAAAACAAGATGAATCGAAAATTTCTTTAGCTTAGGTATTTACATTTAAAATAAATGCTTAAGATTTGCAAAATGGGATGAAAATAAAGTTTTAGTGAGTATTGGCAACAATTGCTTGTCTCCTAAAGTCCATGTAAATATATTTACAAGGATCTTTTTTTAAATTTCATATTTTGTTTAATTGACCTAGTATTTTACAAATTGCAATATCCATTTTAGTCGTCACACTATTTTTATGATATGAAACAAGCATGCGTTAATTGTGTATTTAATATATTCACCTTATTTACTGGAATCTAAGCTGCACTATTTTTCCAGTGTTGATGCTACTGAAAAGAGGGTGCGGCTTAGAATCGAATGCAAAACATTTCTTGAAAGTGAGAAATTGAGTTTCCACCCCTTTCAAAAGGAAAAATGTAACCGTCTATCCTGGCCACTTCCATCGATGACTTATCCCACTTCACAGTGTATTCTCCAGTTCCTTTTTATCCTGAATATCGTTGCCTGCTCGTGTTTAGGAAATTTTTTCTTATACACTTTCTTTTAATCATCTACACAGCAAAAATATCAGTAAAAGCATCAAGACGAGTTCACTATGACGCAAGCATGAAAATGGTGACAATTTTATATGCAGAAAAAACGTAAACAAAGCAGCTGCCACTGAAAATTTGACATGGATGAAACAAATACAAATCAATGGCATAAGCAAAATGATGTCGTTTTTCCTTGTAAATGTTTAACAGTCTTAATTCTTTTACATTCTTCAAAAATATATTCTTTAAAAACAAAAATGCTGCATAACAAATGGATTGGATGGCCCGGAAGATGACACTGTGTGAGAAAATAGTGATGCCGGCAACAATTCTGAAGTCAGCTGTGAGAATGAGAGTGACAAATAATTTTCAAAACATGATACTGATAGCGTAATTGTAGGTTCATGTGTGTATTTGAAAGTTTTTAATTCAGGTAAAATAAATAAATTATTAACTTGCTATTATTTACGCATTAAATTTTTATAAAAATTTCTTAAGTATCAGATATGAGCCTTTTATACAATTTTTTATTTTATTTTATTTTTCAATGTCAATGATAACAGTTTTCCACAAAAATATTTTGAGAATTTGGGGTGAAGCTTAGATTCAATGGCGACTTAGATTTGATTAAATATGGTATATATATATATATATAATATATATGTAATATTCCCAGTAATATAATCCTTTAAAATAACTTTTAATTACCTTTGGTCCATCCCTTTAGGACCAACGTTTTAGTAATAAGTTGACCAGCCGCCTAATTGGAGGATTTTAAACTACACCTATCCACCTGATTTAAGCTGCCTATAAATACTGAAATTCCTAGAGACCAACTCTCTTTTGCTTCTGTATTTTGTCTGCGTTAACATGTAGCCGGCTGCAGCTAGTGCTTTGTGTTGTGTGTGTTTATTTGTGATTCCATCTATCTGTGTGTCTTAATGTTCAGTGTACAATAAACAAGATTAAACTCAAGGCTGCCTCATCAATCTCATTATTAAGAAATTTACTTCAATGGCCATGTCATTTCATATATATAAATATACATAACCATAATTATGGTTTGTAATGTTATTAGCATTGATGTTATATTGTTATAATTTTCTATTGACATATATTATTTAATTGTTTTCTTATGCGACACACACACTGATTTGTATTAAATTTCAACTATTACAAATTTTACGAGAGTAAACTATTTTATACTCCGCGAGTGGTTCAATTGACTTATCAAGATATGCGAACCTTAACTAGGCTATAGATATATAGATCAATTCTAAAACAATGTCATTGTGATAAATGTGAAATTTTTATGTAGCAATTACATTTGTTTGAAGTAAAATTTCTTAATGAAAATATATAAATCTGCAATAAAGCTTTGAAATGCTTAAAGACTTTTTAAATTATTATTCTTCAGTATATATTTTTAAGACATGTATAATGTATGTAAAAATTAATCGTATTGTTTATGGTCAATATTAAAAAATTGCTAATCACACTTCCAAATTTAATTTATTCTGTTTCTAAATGCAAATGATATGTAATTTTTTTATTTATTTCTTCCTATTTATATTACTTTTTTGCAATCACACTTGGAGCAATATTGCATTGAATTTTCAAAATAAAGTATGTGTGTTAAAGAAATGTTAAGTTTCAAACTTTAAAATTGGAAATCAAAATACTAAAATTGTTTTACTAATTGATTCCAACATTTTGCTAATAGTGGCAAATTAGAACTTTATGACAATGGAACTGCTTTAAAAAATTCTGGTGAAGAGAAAAAATGCATGGTTCTGGTATGTTGTAGTTAATTATGATTCATTAATTTTTATGAAAGTAATGTTTTGTGCAGCTGTGTTTGATGTATAATTTTCGGTATTCAACAGCTAGTTCTTTAATGCTAAACCATGCGATGATTATTTTAAGGTTCATGCTGAAGATATTAATCAAATGTTTGCTTTATTCTTTTAGCAAAGGCAAATTTAAGATGAAACTTTCAAAAGGAACATTCCTTGCTTTAAGAAAAAACCTTGAAGTAAGATAATTTTTGCTCTTTTTTTAATGTATGAAATTTATTTAAATGTACTCTGAATGAAATTATGTCTTCATTCTTGTTCTTAGATTTATTTGATATCATTTATACAAAATATTGTATTTCATTTGAAAATCTGATGTATTTTCATCTAACCCCTTTCAGTATAATCTCAATTTGTGATATATAAGATTGAAACAATGAACTTTCCTTTATGTGTAATTTTTGACAATATTTTTATTTATTTATTGTTTAACTTAAAAAAATATTTATGAAAATTATTTTTATGGGTGAAAGAGGAGTGGAAAGATTCCAGCTTATATAAACATGCTTATAAAAAGAAAGCTTGTTTAATAGTTTTTATTTTGTAAGGAAGGAATATCTAAATCTACAACATTTCAGTATACTTTCATTTATGTAGAACAAAAGGAGTATTTTTTTCAAAATAAATATTGCATTGTTTCTTGATCCCTTTTTTATGTGTATATTTCATATTTAACTTAAAGATTTTGTCATGAAAGCTTTATCTTCTTGCAGGATTAGTTCAGCAAAGTTTTTTAAAGTGTAAATTACTGTTCAAAGAAACATGTTAATATGTGAAAGGAAAATTAAAGGAAATTTTATTGATCTCCTTTGTTTGAAATGTTTCGAAACAGAGTTTAGACATGAAAAATAAAATATAATTTTCTTGTTCGAATAAATAATTACATTTTGCACACACATAAAAAGTGGTTCGCAAACTAATAATTCAATATAATTATATGTTTATAAAATTTTACTCTTAAAGTTGGAAATTGTATTTTTTAAAATTGCACTTAGTATTTATTTTTCAAAATTCGTCTTAGTATGACCTTAAATTTGTACTTGCTCTCAACTTCCAAAGGCAGTCTTTGTTTAGTAGTGTCATCTAAAAAAAGAACTGACTCTTCATTTGCAAGTTGTAAAATAATAACTATCCTCAAAGAGCTTTCAATGAAGTACTAAATGGAAAAAATTGATTTTCAAAAAACAAACTGCATTCGGGCCTCTTTTACAATGTCGACCACCATCCCAGTACCACTAAAGATCCGACGTGTAGGGGAGCGATGCACGTTAAATCTGTTGAGAGCTGAAACGTCCTCCCGTTGGTGTGGTGTGGTAGTTAGGAAAAGGGGTCCCAGCTCAGGTGTCATCCGCGTCACTTGACCATGGTTCAAAATTCTGCGGACCGTCGCCAAAAGCCCTTGTTTTGCTAATCAGTGCGACGTTAATCGTCACCCCCGCCCAAATCGTTAAATAGAGATTCATCTATCAATATACTTTAGAAACCACATAAAACAAATTTCAAATTCATAAACTCCACATATCATTAACAAAGCAATTATTCACACATTTTGCATATTAATATCTATTTGTTATCTTACCCTTCAAAAAAATCTATTATTAAAACAAGGATTTAAAAAAAACCATTGTCTGCGAATACACTACATTTTCAACCTTAAAAAATTTTATATTAAAATTGAGGATTTTTTTAAATAAAATTGAGGAATTTTATCATACATTATTTTACAACAGCTAATTTTAAGCATACACTACCATATGTGTCCTCATATTCACTAATAATTATTGAGAAACAATCTATTAATTTTGTTTGAGTTTTTTTGTTTGAAAGATTACAACAATTTTATTTCTCTAGATGTGTTTGGCATCTCGTAAAACCAGTTAAAGATCATTGAGCACCATAAAATGTGTTAAAATACAGAATTATTTAAAGTATCCAAAATTGTTTAAAATATAGGAATGAAGAAAATTGAATCACATGATAAAAGGTTTGTTCTTGTAATGACCTCAATCAGTTTATGAAACAATTTATTACAAGTAAAGATTAACTATAATATTTTTACACTCGTTCCGAGATTGGAATCAGTCTCTTTTACTTTAAAGATCAGTTCCTCTCGAACATCCAACTTTTAATGAGAATCACTTTAGGTTCACGCTTTTTTATCAGTAAAAAGGGTGAAAATACTTCGTCTTTGCTGGTCAACTATAATCGTGGGTGCAAATGCAGTGTGTCTCTCGCTGTCTATAGCTAGATAGGTCTCCGATCAGTTCTCTTTCTGTATCGGTAATAGGAATCAAAGGTGGACTATAATCGTAGATGCAGACTCCGAGTTTCTCGCTGAATCGCTTGAGAGGCCTCTAATCGGTTCTCTCTGGTTCCCCGCAAAATCTCACGTTATGCCATTTAAAGCCCAGGTTGCTCCTGGTTCCTCTTTTAGGCTCTCCTTTGTCCCTTGTTTGTCGGCGCCTCAAACGTGGAAAAATTTCCAACCCATAAAGTCGGGTGGCCGCCTCCAGACAAGCCTTCGCCAAATATGCATGAGAAACGGAAATTCCACACAGGCGGGGAATATGTCCACTCCTGGATTCTAAGGAATGGTTGTGGGAACAGAGGTCAGAAATCTTGACACCCATTTAGGCCATTTTTTCCCCAGCAATTAGGGAAAAGAAAGCAGCTACATCACAGCTGCCTCCCTCCTTCAAGTGTCCCTTTTATGGGACACTAGGAAATAATATTGAACGTCACAGGCATCACTGCGGGAGGTCGCGCATTCAATGAGATAATCCAGGGCAGCGTAATTAATGCCAATACACAAAGCTTAACAAAAAATAAAAACTAAATCATTAACCTCCGAGAATTTTTCTCGGTTAACTTTCCAAAAAATTAAAAAGAAGTTTGTATACCAAAAGGCTCAAAAGATTTGATACCTAACAATATACATTTTACACATGCAACACAAACATACACTCACACACACACAAAAATAAATTAAAAGAATTAAACAGTACTATAATTTCACAGTACTATATTTTCTTTCCGCTTTTGAAAATTTTTCCTTAGGTATAAAATGGGGTGTTCCTCTCCATTTATTCCCTGCGACAAAACCACTCCTGCTCCCAATTCTACGTAAAGGGCTTTTAAGACTCATTTTATAGTTCCATGAACCCTTTCTACTGCGTTACTCTGCGGGTGCCTGACAGATGAATGGACCACTTGTATTCCGAACTTGTCATAAAAGGTCGCAGTCAGCTTGCTCATGAATGAAGTTCCGAGATCTGATTGAATCGCCTTTGGGAAACCTATTCTTGAGAAAATCGACAAAAGGGCATCTATTACACTTACGGCTGAAATGTTTTCAACTGGGATCACCTCAAGATACTTAGAAGTTACACATATAGCAGTAATCAAGTATCGGTTTCTTTTTGTGGAAAGAGGGAGTGGCCCTACCACATCTATGTTTATTCTAGAAAAGACCTCCCCGATAATCGGAACTAATTTTAGCAGAGCTTTTACTTTATCGCGAGGTTTACCCACCCGCTGACAAGCGTCACAAGTTTTGACAAAATCCTCCACATCTTTGTAAGTATTTGGCCAAAAAAATACTGCAAAACTCTATCTTTTGTTTTTGTGACACCCAGATGTCCTTCAATTTCATCGTAGCTCAACCGGTTAATCTCTAGTCTGAATTTCAAAGGCACACACAATTGTCATATTTCGTCCCCTCTTTTAGTTCTAGTAACCCTAACTAATTTTCCTTTCATTATTTGAAACTCCCCGTCTACACCTGATCTGGCCTTTTCCCACAACACCTGAAGATCTGGGCACTTCTCTTGTTCTGACCGGAAGTCGGAACTAGTTACATTGGCTAGACAAAACTCCTTCATCCCATCAATCTGAGGAATTTCTAACATTTCTTCTTCGTGTACTTTGAGAGTGGGAGTTTGATCTGTGTTTTCTATCAGAGAGCCGTTCGCCGGGTGCAAATTTGTACCTATTTTTTTAGTGGTGCTACAAGTCACTACTGCATTTATCAGTTGCACACCCTTCTCACTTGACTCAATAAGCTCTGCTGTACGATTTCCCAACAAATAAGGTTCGTCCGCACTGCTATTAGACTTGATTGCTACCTTTGTGTAAAACTCTCCTCCCTTAGTTTTAATTTTTATTTTCGCGAGCGGTAGGCAGTAGCATACGTTATTCAACAGGCTTTTGAGCCAAATATATTCTCCCAAAAGATCGTTTTCGTTGATCCAACTGTGTGCACACACATCTATGGAGGAACCGGAGTCTCTTAGACACACATGCTCTGCACCATTTATTTCAAATTTAATTTTAAATTTTTCGAAAGGGTCCTCATATTCCTGGAGTTTACTTTTAAGTTCGCCACCGTTTCATAATTGTTTTTTGTAAGCCTAAGACGAGAGGGTTTTATGTGACCAGCTTCGTTGCAAAAATAACAGATGATGGGTTTTTTTCTTTTCGAATGATCTTCCCCATTCCCTTTGATTATCTCTCTTAATTTGAGAATTTCCCTGAGATCCATCATTTCTAAAAGATCCCTTATTTGGAACGTTAGCTTGTTTGCTTTTCTCGCTAATCTGATTAACCCTCTGAGTGGTTGAGACTCTAATTGAAACTCATTCAAAAGCGGTCTACTTTTTCAAAGCTGGTGGTAGCGAAACGGTTCCTGTTTACTTTTGCGAACTGCTTCAAAAATGCACCACAGTTTTTTGCCTTTCTCTCCTTTAAGATACAGGAAGTCTACAAGCGTTTTTGTAGGGGACGATTTTATTGCTTTTTTGGTTTCTGTGTTGTTGGAAAGGGGAGATTTCTCATTCATAGCTCATGCCTTCGGATAAAATTGTGTGATGAACGTGGGATCCACGTCACGGCGAACAGAAACCATCCAATTTGTTGAATTATAGTAACAAGCAAATAAAGGATAAAAAAATAAAGATTTAAAGAAATGGGGAGTTAAAAGTTGAAAAATATTTTTAATAAGCAAAAGAAAATTAATTTTTTCTCCTATTACTTTTTAAAACTTTAAAATTTTTAAAAAAAAAAACATTTTTATTTTGTATTACGATTTGAGCAAGACAGAAACAATCTGTAATCATTGTTGAATATCAGACTAAGAAAACGCAAGCTCATTTTCCTGGGTTTTTTCTTTTCTTTTAAATTATGAGGTAAAAAAGTAAAAGTGATCAGCTTTTTTAAAAAACAAAATGAGAATAAATGTAGTATCATTATGTACCAATGATTCCCAAAGGTATCTATATGCACTCCCAGGGGTCTATGACGACCTGCAAGAGTTCCACGCGAGTGAAAAAATAATTTGAGGGCTCATGAGGTGTAAATGGGGGTCTATGATCGTGATTCTCATTAAACCAGATCATGACGTTAATCTTTAAAAAAAATTTGATCCAGTGGGAACCAGATTTTACCAATTTAACGTTTACTAAATTCAGTGAGGTTAGTTTAACATAAAAGGTGACTACCACACACACACACATACTAGGTGACAACATAAATTTTATTAATACAAGGAATATTTCAGCATTTCTTTCCAAAATTAAGCTAAAGAAGTATAATATTGAACGTCGAGAATTTTTTAAATTTATCACAGTCTGTCAGGAAATTTTACCTACGTTTAACATTTAAATGCCCTTACTCAGATTTTGAAACTAAGTTTGAAATTGTTTTTTACAGTAATACAGCAGTAGACAATGATTTCAAATAGTCACTTTGAAAAAAAAAAATGTCATATTGCAATAGGAACTGATTAGAATAGGTCCTAATGAAGATCTTATAGAAATGGATGTCAGTAATTTTGGCTTTAAAAAGACATACCTGATATTTGTCACAAATTATGGAATATCATGAGAAAGTTTTTAAATGTGTTTTTCCTTGTGAGAGGTAGTTTCACTGAGTTTGCCAATCTCAAAAACAAAAAGAGAAAGGAAAAGAAAGAAAGAAGTGGGCACTTACAAAAAAGGAAGGTTAGGGTTAAACCTGACAAGATTGATATTAAATATTGAAAATTTGTTATTGAAACACCAGATTCATCCTTCTCTTTAAAAGCATTTGTTCTGTTATTTTGTTTTAATTCATTATATGCACTTCTTAAGTTTTAAATGCAGAACACTATACTTTATTACAGTTAGAAATTTAATTATTTGAAAGTAGTAGCACCAACTATCAAAAAGACATTTAAGTTGATAAATTTGCAAAAATTTAATATCATGTAGGCAGGGGTTTTACCCGAAACTGAACCAATACCCGAAACCGAAAAACATGGCAAGGGTTCTATGAGACAAAAAAGTTTGGGAACCTCTGTTATATATATGATGAAGAAGTGTGTACAATAAAACTGGGCTTTCTGCATTTTATTATATATTTAATTTAAAGTAACATTAAAGAGATTTTAATCCTTAAATTTATACTGTTCTGTTGAAGGAATTTTTTTGGCATAAATCAAATCTCTTCATAACAACTTGCACTGAGAGTAAAATAATACCCTCACCACTTCAGCATTCGTGTCGGAACCACTTAATACACTTTCAATCAATAATTTTAATAAGGAAATATATTTTTCTTAAATGTGTTAAATGTGAAAGTGTTTCTTCCCATTTTCTATTCAAATTTAATTTTTCATCTTTCCATTTCTTTATTATTGCCTCCTTTAGATGCATATTCGCATATATCTATAAATGGGAAATTGTCATCCGTAACTACATCTTTCAATTCAATCATTGCAAAGATGCATTACTGATTAATTTTGTCTTTTAAAAACAGTACACTTAAAACATTTTACATAAGTAAAATTAACTGACAATTAATAATATAAGAAATTTTATAAACAATTTTAACATTTAGAGATGTATCCTTAATTCCAGCATTAGAACCTTACAAATTGTTATTTTATTCTTAAATATTAACAGTATAAATTCTTCATCCTCATAGCTCATTCTATATTGCAAGAAAACCCTACCTTTTGCTTTTAAAATCTTATATTAAAAATTTTGGGTAGTTTTGTAAAAAAATTACACGTGGAAAAACGGATTATAATTTTTGGTTTTTAAATAATATTCTCTTAAGTGTCGAGAATTTTTCCAAATTTAAGGCATAACAAAAACATCAGGCTTTTTTTTAAAAAATTTTTGTGGTTCATATATTTGGAAAGCTTGCTTCAATTGAACTGGGATCTTTCTCTTCTCATTTTAGGATAATTTCAATCTGTAAAAAAACCTAGGCTCTAGGCTGGATCTTAGACAAAGCATATATTCCAGAAGTCCTGAAAACCAATTAGGTTTTAAGAAATTTTAAGTTTTCTGAGATTTGATTTTAGTTTTGATTTCACTTTAAAGTATTTTTGCAATTTTAAATTGAATTAATTGAAAATATTTTTGAACACAAGCCACTTTTTCGTGTGAAATGGGTATTAACTGCAATTTTAATTTCTAAAATCATTTCTGTTTGCTATGTTTTGAGTTCTCTCACATTTACTTAAGATTGATTTAAAGATCTCTATATTTATTTTTACACTTAATTTATATAATTTAAAAACTTATTACTTTATTTTCATTAATTTTTTCCTGTTGAGAAAATGCCATGACAAAAATGTAAGCAGACTTCTGTGAGAAATAACATTTGAAAGGGAAGGAATATACGACTGAAATTTATAAATCTAAAATCCAGCTTTCACAGATGATGTTACAATTAGACTTCAAAATGTAAATGTTCTGAATACAAATGTTGTAGAAAGAACTAAATATTTCTCTGATGTACTAAACTACACTATAGTAAATATATTGTAGTACTCTTTTATTATTTTCAAGTCATGCAACAAAAACCCAAACTTGCTAAACTACCCCGATTTAGGGAAAAAAAAGACATTATTTACAAACTTGGCGATTTCGGGATTACCTTTATATCACTATTATTTTGTGTGTATAAATGTTTTGTGTATTTAAAACTCCTGTGAAAATATTAGGTTAAGATGAAACCGAATAATCTATCAAAGTAACAAATGTTATCAATATTGCATAAAAGAATATTTTGAATTAAAAAAGATTTTTTCAGTCATAATTATTTCATGTAGTGTTTGGATATAGAACATAAGTTGGAAAATAACATATTAAAAATTAGAGCTTTACAGACAGTAAAAGTTTTTGTTTTATGCCTTTCCAAATTTTATAAATGTGTTTTTTTCAAACTTTTAATTTTGAAAATGTGTTTTCTAATCCCTAACGCTTTTTTTTCTGTTCTTGAAATATCTTGTAAATATTCCCAAAGATATGATCCATAAAAGTTCATATGGATTTAGGACTAAGAGTTCCAGTTATGTTTTTTAAAAAATCTTAAATTTAATATTTGAAAATTTTCATGTCTTTTCCAGGCTTAGCTAGAAAAATAATTATTAAAATCCAACAAAGAAATAGATTTTAAATTCTATACTTTTTGTTTCCAATAATCTAAGAAATATAAATCACTTTCAATAATTAAATATTGTTTATAATTTAGTATTTTATAAAAGTTTTTAAAAAAACTTTAAAAATGTCCAATGCTTTAAAATTGTTAAATAATGGCTTGTCAAACTAAGTTATTATTTTCAGAATCAATATAATAGTATAATTTGAATATAAAACAAAAATTTATTTTACTGTTATAAAACTGTTTATGACTTCTACTCATAATGTAAAAAGAATGATATATAACTTATTGCAGTCAAAAACAATCATAATTTGTAAAACTCCTGTCCCACTACTAATTCCAATACATTTTACAAACTGTAGCTAAAAACAATTATATACTTACGGGACCAAAAATTTATTTATATATGTAAATATTTTTCCTTATTAAATATATAATGAATAATTACAAGATGATTTCTAAAATCCTAAAAGCCTTTAATGGAGAAAAAGCCCGACATAATTTGGATAGATAGAAATTTCATTATATAAATATGCATGCTTTAAAACAAATAAATTTGCAAAGAAAAAGCAATTTACAAAATTTTTTGTATTAACTGAATATAAAATAAATCAGAATTCATCCACAAATATACATAGTGTTAGAAAAGGTTTTGTTCAATTTACAAACAATTGCAAAGAAACTTTTATAAATAATTTAAACAGATATAAATAGCAAAAATTATCAAAGAAGTATACAAAATATTATTAAAATTTGCTGTAAAATGTTTAGTGAAAGCAAAATACCTTTTACAAAGCGAAAAGTTTATCTAAACAATTGTACATTACTGAAGCTAGAAGTGTACATATGCATATACAGGGCAAAAACAAATATATTTGTTCAAAACATTGTTTATAAACCGTTAATTTTGGGAAAAAAGATTTTTGTATACATTGATAGATACGTCATTGATTGATTGATATATGTTGTTTATAGCACTGTCATAGTGTGATATTTTTCAAAACATAGCGCTGCACACAGTCCAACATTACAGTCTTTACATTCAAAACATGTTTCTCTTCGAATACGTTTTCCGTTATCATTTTTCTTAAGGTAGCATACAACACATTTTCGTGGTGGCTTGTTTTTTCTTGAGTCACTTTCCACATATGAAGCACATATTCCCATTTATGCCTTCCAATTAAACGGACTATATTTTCAGAAATTTCAGAGATAACAAAGTTTCGAGAATCGGAATTACTACTTCCTTCTTCTATCAATCGTTCAATCAGTTTCATTCGAAAACCAATATGATTTAAAATACCGCTATTTTTTTTATAGATAGTGAAGGAATTCCACACAATTTGATTTAACAAATGTCGAAAAATATTCTTGTAGTATTTCCTTTGTTGATTTCGGGCAACAGGATAGTAGGATAGGCACTGGTCTGGTCTATTCACACTACCCATGGTGGTATTATAAAACACCGCTGCTTTTGGTTTCAGTTTCACATAATCCCGTTTCTTAGCTTTCACTTCCATCATATCAGTGTTATGAAAAGTGCTAAGCATATGCAGGGGTTTTTTATCCTTCCACTTCAAATACACATTTTTCCCATTTGGGAGGCCATAATTTCCCCTTTCTTCACTTTAGAACTTTTTAATGAAACAGGTAAACCTTTTCGAGGTAACAGACTCTTGGCTGGCGTATCATGAATTCGAGCCCATTACCACTAAAGACCCACAGTGTAGGGAAACAATGCACGCTAAATCTGTCGAGAGCTGAAACGTCCCTCTGTTGGTGTGGTCTGGTAGTTAGGAGAAGGGGGGAACTGCTAGCACAGGTGTCATCCTCGTCACTTGACCATGGCTCAAAATGACAAGGTTTGTCGCCAAAAGTTCTCGAGTAGCTGAACAGTGTGACGTTAATATTCACTCACTGAACCAAATTGTATGAAATTTACGGAATAAATGAAAAAATATTAGAAGTGGAATATATTAAAAATTCAATTTAAAATTTTGAATATCCAAAGAATTATTAGTATTTATGGTAAATATTTTTCAACTGCGTACACAAGATACATACATAAATATATTTTTCGAAATTCAAATGCAGAATTTCAGTGCAGCTAATATATAATTCCTGGTTTTGTATGGTTAAGATTACAAAAAATGTCCAAATTTTAATTACTTGTTCTTCAGTCAACCTCTATAATAGAACTGCAATGATAAAGGGATTTTGCATAAATACATATTTTTTTAACTTGAATTTAAAATGGATCTTTGTATTTATTTATTGACGCAAATGTCAACTGTAAATTTGTCCAGGTGCTTTTCCTTTCTCTTTTCCCCCTAAGATTCAAGCTTAAAAATTGGAGCTTGTTGTTCCCATTTTCTTTGAAGGAAACTGAAGTTCAGACATTAAAAATTCTATTATAATTCGTTATCTAAACAATACAAACTAGGGATTGCATGTAAGATACTCTGAACACCTGGCTTTGATATTATGATAAACTAAAGGATTTAAATAGGTTTTATTGTTGTTATTTTTATCAATGCGTACAAAATTTTTGCAAGTTCTGTTATACAGAAACTTAAAAAATTTTTCATGTTTAGAATTTTAAAAGTTTAACTGGTTTTGAATTTTGAACCTTTTTTTTATCATTTTTTGACACAAACGAAATAATTCCTTTAAAAAAACCTAGAAGTATTAATTAAAATAAGAAAAATGAAACTGTAAATTATCCTCATTGTTTTATTATATACTTTGAATTTAAATATAGATTTATCATAGATAATTTTAGAGATACATTATAAAAACTTAATTCTACTTGAGAATTTTAAGGTAAAGAAAAAAATGTGATTTTGTCAAGCTACCCTTCTCCTTCCCAATTTGTTGAATTTCAAATTAATATATTAAATCAAAAGTGAGTATATCATCTATATTACGTATGTGATGGAACTTAAAAAATGATTTAAATGAAAGATTTATAAAAATGCTTAGATCGTGAAAACTACATCAAAGAATTTATTTAATTCAAACCCAAAAAAATTTCAAGTCAAGTTTACTTACAAACTTTAACTGATAGTCCGTACTCTCTGGAGGTTTCAAATTCTTCCCAGTTTTTTACGATTGCTACAGGGGAAGAACGGGGTTCCCCGCGAGCCTTAAAACTTCCTGTCAAGAGTCCATTGTGTCACCCCAACCCTCCCTAATTATCCTTCAAGATGTTAAGCCATTAAAGGGGGGAAAGGATTTCGGAAAAAGACGTCTCTAATGCTTTCGAAGCTGTTACTTGAGGAGGGAAAAACACGTTTGGTGCATTTTTGATGAGTCCCTCGTCTTACGGGGGGAAACGTGTGGTGCGTTTTTGAAGCATCTCAGGATGGTAGAAAAAGATGTTTGTACCACTTAGAGGGTTAACCTTACTACTCACAAAAGGCTGCCTCTCGAATTGCTTATGCTCCCCTGCTTTTATTGTATTCTGTTTCTTATGCACTTTTTTATTACTTCAAAATGATCTAACTTTTCTGCTAGATCAGTAGCGTTTTTAAAAGCTTCCCACGAATCGATAAAGTGATCCACTAATTCAATGAGGGCTCTCTTTTTTTAATTGCTCTGTCACTAATAATTCTTTCAACCCACTCAGATCTTCTATTCCCATCCCAGACAACCAATTTTCCAAATAAGACCTTAAATCAAAAACTAAGTCTGACCATAAAGTGCCTGGTCTCCGCTGATGCAATTCAAATGTATCTCTAAAGGCTACAGGAGTTAGCTGGAATCTATTCAAAAGTAATTTTTTAATCTGAGGCTAATCATCTCCTCTTTCAGATGGTTCTTTTGCCGATTTGAATTCAGTCGATTCCACAGGAAGCAAAGGAATGAGCTGTGAAACCCACCTATCTTCTGCTACTTGTTCTTTTTTGGCTTGCCTCTCGAAAATTTCAAAAAACAGATTAATATCTGCATTTTTGGCATGAAATTTAGGCACCAAGTCTTTTAAATTAACGCGTCTATTTACCACTTGCCCTTCTAAGTCGGCAGAAAAAACACTAATCATATCAGTAGCATTAGACAATCTTAAATGTTCTAGCTCATATTCCCTAATTTGTCTTCGCTCCTCAAACTCTTGATCCCTAATCAGCTTTTCTCGCTCCCTTTCTTTTTCCTCTTTTTCTTTCTCTTTCCTTTCTTTATTTTCCTCTAAAACTCCCTCCATCTCCGCTTTGATGGTTTCCATATCATAATTCTTATTTTGTAAAATTTTATCCTTAATTTCTACCTTTCTTAGATCATCGAGGGCTTCTACCCTTAATTCCCTTGCTGTATCTAACAGGTCAATTTTTCGAAGTTTTAAAAGGAAAGCCATGATGAAAAATACACACTATAACCAAATAAACCAGAGTACTGCACTAAATGAAGAAAACACACATATATCAAAACCAAAACAATCTTAATAACACCACTAAGTAAGTTTAAAATCAATATGCAAAATTGACAATATGCTAAACAATAGTACTACACTAAATGAAGAAAATACACATATATCAAAACCAATACAATCTTAATAACACCACTAAGTAAGTTTAAAATCAATATGAAAAATTGACAATATGCGTAACATTAGTACTACAACAATTTAAGAAAATACACATATACCCAAAACAAGGGTAATCCTAAAACCACCACTAAATAGGTCTAAAATCAATATGCAAAATTGACAATCTTCTTACACTATTAAAATTCGAAGGTAAACAAACGTATCTATCTATGTATGTATGTTCGTCTATCTATCTTCTCACGAACCGTACGACGCAGAAAGTCGCGGAAGGTACCAAAAGATCGGGAAATTTCCTGGGAAGCCGTATTGCCCTTTTATATTCCGATATTGTAATTAGTTGAAAAGATATTAATTAAAAACCTTAAAACGCCTAATTGTTTCAACTCCTACCGGTTGTTTACTTGGCGGAACTTCCGTTCCGTTTCGGCCGAGCGGTGATCCGACGTTTTCGACCATCTTAAAATTGTCATCCGATTTTGGGTGTTGAAATCAGACAAAAAATAATCACAGAATCGAAAAGATCATTTATTTCGCCACGATACGGTATAATTTTTTTTGTAAAATAACGATATTTTCTATTTTTTTCGAATTTTTTAAAATAGTGTTAAAACTGATGCGTTTTTATGAAAATTATTTCTAAATCGTTGCGTATGAATTTCTTTTCGTGTTATTAAATCGATATTCTACACTAATTAACTTCAAGCGTTTCTCTTTTAGATCCATTCATTTAAAAAATAAAATTCCCAAAACTTTTTTTTTAAATAATTTTTAAAAAGTAGTCGCAATTTTTACTTCACATTGAATAACTTCGTCATTTATGAAGGTAATCTCACAAAACCTTTTTTCCGTGTTTAAAGCAATATTATTCATAACATATACGAAGATTGAAAAAATTGCTTCAAAATTACGGCTTTTAAAAAACATTTTGTGATTTTCGTAAACTGCTGTTTTTCTGATAAATAACTTAAATAATATTTTTTGTACATTTTTTATTTCAAAGTACGTTATTTTTGCAAATAGTTGGTGATGTTTGAGAGCGTTAACGTAAAAATTATGCCCTTAAAATGAAGGTAATTATTTTTTAAATAATTTAAAATACGCGATTTTACATTTAGCCAAACATTGGCGTCGAAAATTAGCTTTGCGCCAAAGACTTTTGACCTGTTTTGCCTTTGACCGCATCTAACTCAAGGGTTACACTAAAAAAATTCTGCCTTAAACAGGGGGAAATCAGTAACTTTGGCGAGTTAAAAAAAATGCCAGTTAAAAAGTTACATTTTCGTCAATTTTTCTTTATATAATTTTCAAAATTAAATAACTATATATGTCAGATTAAGATGATCAAATGCATTCAATGCATTTCTGAGATTCATTTAAAATATTTATCAGTATCAAAATTTTTGTTTTCTTTCATAAAACTTATAGTTTACTTTAAAATAATGCCTAATGTATATTTCTTTTTTTTTGACATATAATTTCATAATAAAATCGAAGAATTTGCCCATTTCAAAACTATTTTTTGCATAACTTCCTTAGAAAAAAAAAGCTATGTTCATATTATATATTCTTTATTATTAAACTTTTTATTAAAATATCAAAAATCAATAAATTTTTTGCAATACATTTAAATATCATCTTCAATCAAAATCTTTCAATCGTTATGCGAATATCCAGTGGATTCCCTCCAATTAAAAATTAATTTCAATTTGAAGCTCCCATTCATTATTGTTGTCTACTTTAATTTTTCGCTACGGGTCTGTGTGGCTCAGTTGGATAGCACGTCGCTTCCGCAGAGTGTCTAATTCTTATTTTCTGGGTTCGAATCTAGAGAGTTCGATTTTGTTCAATTCTGCTTATTTTTCTCACGTAAATTAATTCTCTCTTCTTCAATGATTGAATTCACTTGCTGCATCCCCACTGATCTGAAATTTACCTCATATATATTTTTTAAAAGCAAAGGAATGTTTCTATTTTATTATTAAATTAATTATTTGTTAATAAAAAGTATATCGCCTATTATTTAGGATAAAAGTACGTTCTAGAGACATTTTTAAGCTAATTGTAACAATTGATTGATTATTGAAAACCTGAAAATTATTTTATTATTTTAGATTCCTAAAAACTATCTATTATTAAAAAAATGATTTTTTTAAAATCAAGCATCAGAATAGTTTTATGCGTTTTTATGAAAATTATATCTAAATCATTGTGTATGAATTTATTTTCGTGTTATTAAATCGATATTCTACACTAAGTAACTTCAAGCCTTTCTCTTTTAGATCCATTAATTTAAAAATAAAATGACCAAAACTTTTTTTTCTGCGATTTTTTAAATATTAGAAAATAAAATTCCCAAAACTTTTTTTTTTAAAAAAATTTTTAAAAAGTAGTCCCAATTTTTACTTCACATTTAATAACTTCGTCATTTATGAAGGTAATCTCACAAAACCTTTTACAATGTTGAATGAAAAACTAAAATTAAAATAAAAAAATTTAATATTTTTATCAGATAGTATTATTTTCTTATTGAATGTTTTTTTCAGTGAATGTGTACTTATAACTAGGTTTTCCCACATAGTGTTTTTTTTAGCACTTACATATGTTTAATCAAACATCCAAACGTTTCAAGAGCTATGTGTAGAATTTTTTTTATTATTTATAGATAATGGATTTAAATTAATATATTTTTTAAAATCAAAAAAAAAATTTTATTATTTCATTATTAAATTAATTATTTGTTAATAAAAAGCATATCGCCTACTATTTTGGATAAAAAAGTAAGATCTAGAAGATAATTCGAAAAAGGGAATGGTAACGACGTTAATATAAACAAATCACACACATACCATGAACTTTGATAAAGCAAGGTGAATTTCCATAGCAATATGTTATGCATTCGAAACAAATTTTAATAAAACACTCAAAATACTTAAAACAATCATTTAATAATTTCTTCTTTTATAAAGATAATTGCATGAAACTTTTTTCCTGTGTGTCAAATATTTCAAAAAATCCTTACAATTTTACTTCAAGATTTAAAATAGTAGTGAAATTTTGTAATTTTAAAAAATTCTTCACCGTGCCCACCCACTGATCTGAATTTGACTTCATTTTCAGTGCTGCCATTATTTAAGTAAACGGTATGTCAGAATTAATTTGCTAAATGAATATTTTTAATCAATTTTATTATAAAATAAATGATATGTTAGTTTTGTATAATATACTTTTTTTTTCGTCAGAGAGAGAAATACGTGTTAAAATAAATTAACACAAAGCGGAGTGAAAAACTATAAAATTTTTAAAAAAATAAATGTTTTTTCAGATAGTATTATTTTCTTTTTGATTGTTTTTTTTCAGTGAATGTAATTATATAACTTAGTGTTTTTTTAACACTTACATATGTTTAATCAAACATCCAAGCGTTACAAGAGCTATCTGTAGAACTTTTTTATTAGTATTTATAGCTAAGGATTTAAATTCATATATTTTTTAAAATCAAAGGAATGTTTCTATTTTATTAAATTAATTATTTTTTAATAAAAAGTATATCGACTATTATTTTGGATAAAAATACAATTTAGACCCATTTTTAAGCTAACTGTAAGTAACGATTGGTTTACTAATGAAAACCTGAAAATTATTTTAGTATTTTAGATTCCAAAAAACTATATTATAAAAAAAATTGACTTTTTTTAATTAAGCATCAAAATAATTTTATTCTTATTGTTTAAATTTATTATTTCTTTACTAAAGCAATATTGTTTTTCAAAAGTCGGTAATAGAAATTTGAAGATAAATCTTGTACCTGAGGGGAGAGTAAGGAGGAAAATAGTTCTACACTCAAAAAAGTCACTGTAACACTGTGACCTAAAAAGAAACCTGTTTGACATCAGTAAGATCTGGAAGATATTTTGAAAAAGGGTATTACAATGACGTTAATATATATGAATTACACACATACCAATAACTTCGATAAAGGAAGGGGAATTTCCATGGAAATATGTTATGCATTCGAATATGTACGTGCAACGCCAGGTTAAATGGAAAGGAATGAAACCCGTCTCACAACGAAAAGAAGTTAACAAATTTCGAGAATGGGAAATTTAATGACATTGTTTTGGAAATCACTTACATTGCACGCGTACACACACAGAAGTGATGTCGTCCTGAGGGAAACAGGATATTCCCTTGGTGATTAAGTAATTCACTCGGTAAAAACCCGTATAACACTGGGCTAAGTGAGGTGGGGGGGGGAAATAAGGAAGTCAAACTAATTTTGAAAAAGAATATTGGAAGTGCTGATTTATTGAAGGGAAGGGAAAATGTTAAACAAGAAAGCCCGAGCGATGCCGGGCCATGCACTCGCATCGTACGTGTACACACCCACACAGAAGTTCTGGCATCATGAGGGAAAGAGGAAGTTCTCATGGGGATCAAGTTATACACTCGGTAAAAGCCCGTGCAACGCCGGGCCATGAAACCTAGTTGTGCTTTAAACTTCGACTGTACTCATCTAGCAATAACATAAATAAAAACACATTGCTACGATTCTGATCCCGAAAACCAAACTAACATAAAAAATTAAAACACAACACTTTCACACAAACAACTCTTTTAGACTCTTGGTAATCAAATGAATTAGCGTGAGTACAAAATTCAATTAAACTTTCAAACAGTACTAAACTAATAAATAACTACTGTGCCGAGAACAATCTCAAAGAAAGGGTCTCGCCTCTTTTTTTTTACGGGTTTTACCCTTTTGTGGTAGACATTGCGCCTCTCCTCCTCTTGTCGTCTAAGGAACTTCTTTTCGTAGTTGACAATGTGAAGCTCAACCTCTTGACATTTGACAAACTTTTCCTTTTCGTAGTTGAAGCTGCGGCACTTCACTAGTACAAACTGGATTAAGTCTTCAGACCTTAACTTGTATTATCACACACAAAAGTCCTTGAGAAAATTTCTCTCCTCACTGGGCGAGTCACTTCTTGCAATTTTCTCTCCTAACCCTACAATTTTCGAACCGGGGGCACTGTGAAATTCAGAAGCGTGCTTTCCAGCATTTATTCCATTTAAGTGCCACTTGCTGCCACCAGATATTTATATATATAAGCTGAAATGACTTCAATCAGCTTATAAAACAATTTATTACAAGGAAAGATTGACTGTAATATTTTTACACTCGTTCCGAGATTGGGATCACAGTCTCTTTTACAGTAAAGATCAGTTCCTCTCGAACATCCAACTTTTAATGAGAATCACGTTAGGTTGCCGCTTTTTTATCGGTAAAAAGGGCCAAAATACTTCGGCTTCGCTGGTCCACTATAATTGCAGATGCGAATGCAGTGCGTCTCTCGCTGTCTATAGCTAGAGAGGTCTCCTATCAGTTCTCTCCCTGTATCGGTAAATGGAACCAAAGTCTTTCTCTGGTTGACTATAATGGTAGATGCAGACGCCGAGTTTCTCGCTAAATCGCTTGAGTGGCCTCTAAACTGTTCTCTGGTTCTCTCTACAAAATCTCAGGCCATCCTTTTAAAGCCCAGGTTGCTCCTGGTTCCTCTTTTAGGCTCTCCTTTGTCCCTTGTTTGTTGGCTCCTCAAACGTGGGAAAATTTCCAACCCATAAAGTCGGGTGGCTGCCTCCAGACACGCCATCATCAAGGATGCTTGAGAAACAGAAATTCCACACAGGCCGGGGAATATGTCCACTCCCGGATTCTAAGGAATGGTTGTGGGAACAGAGGTCAGAAATATTGACCACCCATTTAGGCCATTTTTCCCCAGCAATTAGGGAAAAGAAAGTGGTTACATCACATTCTATAGAAAATGCACTTCACTATTTGGAGGTTACTTTATGAAGAAAATAGCAAAATGTTCCTCTTTTACGGGAAAGTTCGAGAGATTGAAAAATTCACAAAAAGAGGTTCGTAAAATGGAGGTCCAACTGTAATACAAATTATTTTGGAGGGGCAAAAAAATTATGAACGTTTTATTACGTATACTGATTTTTAATTAATTATTTATTATTCCTTTCAGAGTAAACTGAACTACCTTATATTTATAAATATGCTATGTACATATTCAGTTACAAATTTTACTCAAAAGCAAGGTGCAAACCGAATGCACATGCAAAAGTAGTGAAACTGAACTACTTGGGGGCTTGGATGAACAAAACTGCATATTCCTCATTGCAGTATGAAACTAAATAACAGAGGGTGGGTTATGTTTTGATTAAAAAAGACAGCAAAGTTAGGCACTCTAATATAAAAGAATTGCATCACTAATTTTAGACCTATTCAATTTACACATGAATCCCACCAATGAACAAATTGGATTCATTTCCATTTTTTTAAACTGAAAATTATGATCCTTTGCTCTAAGTCTGCATGGCAGACTTAGTATTTTAAACTGACTGAATCAGTATTAAAAACTGAGTAGAATCGGTATTAAAAACTGACAACAGTAACAGTTTTTTTTAAAAAAGTATGTTTCTTATTTTTATAATTCTATTTTCTTCTCTCCTCATTTCTCTATTTTACTGGATCATCAGATACTCCTTTTGAAAAGGAACCTTACGATCAAATAAATTTCATGGAAATTGAAGACCGACAAAAATTTTCTCACAACCCCTTTAAATGTTACAACTCATAGTCTGTGTACCACTTATCTAGGCAAGATAAATTCTTTAATCCATTTTCGTATATTATCCTGTTTTATCCGTTTGAATTGGGTAAGTGATTTATAAAATTATCTTGTTAAAATGGAAAATGTTGCTTTTAAATTTGCATTCAACTTAATTTATCCCTTGACTTTTCAACAATAACTTACTATATTTAGGGACTAGAAAGATAAGATTTTTTACCATTGTTTTTATAAAGGAGAACTTACTGTATTAATTCCATTGATTCTATTATTCAAGTAAAAATATAGATAAAACTATATCTAAATGAGAGGACCAAATTGTTGAAGTAATTTTTTTTCATTATTGTTTTGAAGTCATTGCAAATTTTTATTTCTAAAATGTTGTTGTAGTTGAACCTAAATTTTTTATGTACCTTGTATCAATCATTTGATAAAATTTAATTCATTAAAGTAAAATAAAAGTTTTAACTCATGTATTTGTTCCTTTCTTGATGTCAGAATTATGTCAAAATATGGATTTTGTAGAAGTTTGCAAAATATTTGAAATTAATCCCAATGTATATCAAATAGAGCTTTTGTGTCCCATTACCTTGTAATATAATCTGTCTCTTCATATTTGTTGTATCCTAAACAAATTGCTAAATATTGTTATAGTTTGTGTGATATAAAAAAGAACAGTGCATGCAATAATTAAATGTTTATTTTTTTTCCTGTGTTTGTTTAGAGTGAAAAAAGAACTGATATTCTACGAATTATTAGTTTGTTCTTTGATATTGTTGAATATGAAGGTAAGAAAGTATTAAAAGTATATTTTTAAAAAAAAATTTCCCAGTTATATATTTTGAAAACAGAATTTTTGCTTATGTGAAAACTAGATCGTTTAAAGATTTGAAAATGAAGGATAAATTTGAAAAATATATTTGTATGCTTGAAATTTATTAGTGTAGATTGTTTAAAAAGTCTTTCTCATTGTTTTATGACATCAACCCGCAGATTCTTAAAAGCTTACTTTACAGAATTTTCATTTTATATCTACAGAATACAGTTTTGCTGTATAAATTTTTAGCAACTTTAAATTTAATTTCTAGCTTCTTACTGTATGTACAGTCAGAGCTCCATTTTACGAACTTCAGTTTTGTGAACTTTTTCCTGGAACCGAGAACATTTTACTATTTTCTTCGTAAAATAACCTCCAAAGTGCATTTTCTATTTAGCGAACTTTTCCTCTTGTGTGATTCGATTCTGTTTTACCAATTTTTGAAATATTCGTGGACATTTCCAGTTAATCTCTTTTTTGACATATTTTATGGTGATAAACGACCATGAACTGGGTTTACCAGGTGCTTTACTCGCCTAGAGCAATAAAATCACCTTAATTTTCAAGCAAAAACTCAAAAAAAATTACCAGATTTTATCAGTAATTAAATTAAAGGCATGTGTGGTAATGCATGCTTAAAGTTTAAGGTTATAATCTTTTTCTAAAGCATTAAAAACATTAAGTTGGCCTATTTATTACTGATTCTTTAGACCTTGGAATTCTTGATAGATTTATTGGCAATTCCAAGAAATACAAGATCAGTTATTGTTTTCATATGCCTTACTAACTGGGATTTAATATTCCCTAAACAATGATGTCATTTCTATAAATAACTATTCCCTTCACCTTAAGGTGAAAGCCTTTTGATGTTTAACATCTTACATGACATCTAGATGGCGTTGGCTATTGCAAAATTTTTGACACAAATATTTTTCTAAAAATTCCCAAGATGGGCAATAAATTTCTCTCTCGGGTACTCCTTTCAACAAAATTCTTCTCTCAGCGAAAGGGAACGCTGCCTGACTGGGGGTGGGTCACAATCGTAAAACTGGTGGTAAAGAAAAGCTAGTTCTTTCTTTTTCAGGGGGGGGGGAGAGGGTAAAGCAGCAGTGAATCTTGTCCATGGAAGAGTTCTTATTTCTGGAAGAAGATCAGTGGTCAAATTTTTTTGGCTCATGGAACCTGTAAAACTGTAAGATGTTTTCAGCAGTGTTGGATAAAACGACATGGAGACCCCCGAGGCAGTCCAGTTCTCGGGGCCCTGTAGCCTAATAAACTTATTACTCAACATTTTAGCAATATATTTCGTTGAACAAATAAAATAACAAATAATCAGCAAATTAAAAAAAAATATGTAACTAAACAATAATTATTTATTAGAATCTGTAATAAAAACTAATTCTTGCAGCAAAAAAATAGCTAAATATTTATTTTTTTATTTTTGGGACCCCTAAAAAGCATCGGGCCCATAGGCAATCACCTACTCCACCTAATGAGTAATTCGGTATTGGTTTTCGGAAAATCCCATTCCACACTTAGAAGAATATATCTTAAAATAATATTTAAAGTATATAGATAAACATATATATTCTTGATGTTACAGGAAGAGACTTTTAAAATTTTTATTTCTTATTAAAACATTTTATGATGTAATATTAATGTTATTTATTCATTGATAATATTAATTTGTGATCCAAATTAATATTATATGCATTAAATTTAGTAACTGAGATATGTGTTCTCAATTTTTACACAAACTGTTGGCCTTTGGAGATGATGTGTAGTAGCATTTTATTATCCATGTTTAATTCGTTTTTGTACCACTTGCTTTGAGAAATATTTTTCACTTACTAAATGCATTTTTGTTAATGGCATTAAAATGTTCACAGCTATGTGAGAAATTCTGCGAATTTTGCAAGAATTGTGCAAACCTAAAATTTTGGTGTTCTAGCTTAAATTTAAATAGCTGTTGATATGTTGATAAATTGTTCCATCTTCTTCATTATAGGTGTTTTTCCCCCCACAAATGTAAAAGGTTTCAAAACATTATACAAACTAGTATAAAATTACTTTCTGGAACTCGGGATAGCAAACAATACCATATTCACAATCTAATAGATAAAGAAAAAAATAGTTTTAAATTCATTTATTACAATACAATAAAAGTTTAAAGTGTTTCATAACAAAGTTAAGTTATGCATAAATAAAATTTTTAATTTTAATATACGAGATCATCTTTAGATAATTATGGTTATACAAATTTCATGAGAACTTGAATCCGTTTTGCATACACATTTATAGTTTTTTTTTTTTTTCCAATTTTTTTTTTTTATTGTGACTCGTGGAATCCCAAGGATCTGTGTAACACAGTTTGAAGATAAATGATGTAGAGAACGAAACTGTTTAATTTTTTGTATGTATTTTATTTTTAAATGTATTGTATTCTAGTATTTTGATAAGTAATATTTTATACATAGATGAAGAAGAAAAATTAGAATCTAACACAGTTGAAGATAAATGATGTAGAGAACGAAACTGTTTAATTTTTTGTATGTATTTTATTTTTAAATGTATTGTATTCTAGTATTTTGATAAGTAATATTTTATACATAGATGAAGAAGAAAAATTAGAATCTAAAATGAAGAAACAAGAGATAGTTTTAAGTAAGTGAAACCTGTAATTTGTTTGTATATTTTCATTTTGTAACCGTTACTCTTATTCACTTGCAGATTTCCGTCCTCTCCCCCTCCCTCAGCTTGTTTAAAAAAAAATTTTGTTTTTATTAGCATCTAATAAAAGCGTAATTTTTGTATATTTTTAGATTGCTACTTTGACAAAAAAGGAAAGTTTCTTTGCATACATTGCTTTAGTTACATAACATGAAATTATTTTAATTATGATAATTGAACTATTTTTTAAATATTACATTGTAAAGTTAAGTTTCTAATTACTGCATCTGTGTGTGATATGGTCTTCTATTTCACTCTTTGGAAAATAACTGCAATGGTTGATTGCATTCTATGTAAAAAAGATTTGTGAAAAAACTTTTACCAACTAGTTTTTCTTGTCCCAATGGCATACACAAACCTGTATCATAAAGTTGGGGGGGGGGCTACATCATAAAAACATGTAGACGAAAATGCTGAGTGTTAATGTCTGGTATTAATTTAAAATATGTGGGTCTATTTGACACAAGGTACAATGGCCTATTCAGTTGTGACACCATTATCTTTTCACATCTTGCAGGTAATTAAATGCTTTCTTTTTTGGCAAGTTAATCTTCTGATTCAATGTTTTGCTTCTACCTTATTTCAAATAGTAATTTTTGTGAATATTTATTTTTTTCTGTGAAGAATTACAAATATACCATATAATGCAGGTGCTTATGTTAACCTTTTAAACACCGCACTATGATTAAAAGGTAATATAAACTAAATTTTGATAAAAATCAAATTAAAAGTGGATCTATAAAAGAAGAAAAAAAAAATTGAAAAAAAAGTTTTTTTTAAAGATTTTTAGCATGTTCCAAAAATGGAACATTGGCGTGTGCCATTTAGTTTTTTCACCTGTTTTTTAAGAGTACGGCCAATGACATTTTAAATCAAAAATCAGTTATTATATGCATTTTTAAGAAGAAATCTTAACCAGAGGTGTCATTAAACATTTCCTAACGGGGTTTCATCATTCAACCCCCCCCCCTTGTAGGGGGGAGGGGCATGATACCCGACAAACAATTGAAATGGGCCTTAAAAATCTAAAAATTAAAATGAGGGGGGAGGGGTTAGCGTGTGAACGAGAAAAATCTATCATTTTTTCCCTGCAGAGTTTTTTAAATGTACCCCGATTGGGGGGGGGGGCAGGTTCCCCGATGGGTGTCCCTTGTTGGCGCCACCTGAAGTTAACTTTTAAATATAATTCCAAAATAAAACATTAAGTTGAAAATATAACTTATAAACAAGGACATTTCAGAAAATTGTAATCACTTATTGGAAACAATAAGGGAAAACATCAATAGGACAATGAAATAAACAAATAACCTTCATATCAAAATTCTGAAAGCTAATAGATAATAATAAAGCAAAGAAAAAAAACTAGAAAAATGCAGATTTACCAAAATTCTTTAAAATGAGAAATAAAGACAAAATATATCATTGTTTTTTCTAGAATGTGCTCTTTTAAGTCCTAAACTATTTTTATTGCTCATATATAGCTAGGAAAACATTTCTCAAGCAATATTTTTCCGCACTCGAGGCATTTTTTCGTTGCGCTATTCTGACATACATGAGGTGTTTCATCATTATCTATGCTTGCAGAGATTTTGATTTTGTCACAAACATCTACTGGTAGAACAGACTGAAAAGTATCTTCATTGATATCTTCCTCGTCAGTCAAACACCCACTTTCTTTTAGGGGAAACTGACAAATATCAATAGGTTCTTCATCATCTGATTGTGTATAAAAGTATTCCAAAGCTTCTTCTGCAGTCCGGAATGGGTTTAAATACGACATTTTATCAGCGTAATGGATATTCACTAACTGACAAAACACAAAATTTATATAAGACCATATCACGTGACGTTCCTCTCCAAATAAGACATACGCTACATCAAACTATTAACAAACGCAAGTGGTAGTTTTGCTGTAGCAGAGAAATTCACTTGAGAGAGGGAGCCGAAACGAAAGTCAAGTCATAAATATTTTCTTCCGACACATACTTTAAGTTTTTAGCTTTAAGAAATCTTTCCCCACTCTTCTGTGAACTGTAAACATAATAACTGCATTGTGTGAAAAAGTATACCTTTACACGCCAATGTTCCGTTTCTGGAACATTGAAATTTCAAAACCGATGGTAAAAAAAATTACATTATTTTTTATGATATCTTGCAGTCTATAGTTAAAATGATAATTTTTAATTACTTTTACCAAATAATAAAAATATTTTTTAAATTTTGAATTTTATATGAAATTTTGAATTTTGCTCGATCAAAAGTAGAAAAAAATGCATATTTTAGAATTTTTTCTCATAGAGACTATTTACTTTAGCAACAGTACTTCAGTTTCAAAAATTAATCCATATTTTTTTGTCTTCAAAATAATTTTTACGAAACAATATGAATAAAATTGAATTTTTCAGAAAATTTCAAAATTGATGTTCCAATATTGGAACATTGCTGTGTAAAAGGTTAATGTCATAACGTAGGCAATTTATAGTATCAAGTTTTAAATTACTCTAATATTCAAATTGTCTAGTAAAGCTGAGTTATAAGCTTTGTCCAGTTCCATTTTATAGTTACATGTATTAGGATAAATATAAATACACACTGGTTGACACATGTTAGCTGTATTTTGTGAAAATACACAATTTAATTTAATACTAGCTGTATGGCCTGGCGTTGCACAGGCTTTTACCGAGTTTATAACTTTATATGCCTAGGGAAATTTCCCCTTTCCCTCTAGGTTTAAGCACTTCCTGGTGTGTGGGATTTTTGTAGCAATGTCATTAAATTTCCTTCATTTGAAATATCTTCCACCTCTTTACTCCATTGGATGGGTATGTTTTCCCTCCACTTAGCCCGGTGTTGCACGGTCTTTTTGAGAGTATAACTTTATTGCAATGAAATTTTCCTTTCTCCCTCTCAATGCCAGCACTTCTGTGTGAAAGTGTATGTGCAATGTGTGTGATTTCTATAATTATGTCTTTAATTTTTTTCCTTTACAAGACAGGTTTCTTTTCCCTTGATTAAGCCCGGTGTTACACAGGCTTTTTCATGCCTAAAGCTCTTTTTCTTCCAGTGATAAAGTCTTTCTTTAAATTTCTATTTTTGATTTCTAAGTTACAAAACTAATCTAGTTTTATCCACAAGAAAAAAAAGATAGAGTATGATTTAACTATTAAATAACTAATTTTGTAATGAATAATAATTTTAAAATATACTGTAATTTGTTTTGTTTTTTTAAAAAAATATTAATTTATATCCATTTTTATTAAATAATGAATGAAAAAAAAATTTTACCATTAACTATTGAAATGACCAGTGCCGATTTAAGCTCATTACGGGCCCTAGGCACATATTATCTGCATGCTCCTTAATCACTGGAGAATCGAAATTTATAATCAGAAAATCTTGTTAAGTTTAGCTTATCATGGTCCTTTTGGGTCCCTCAGGTTCCCGGGCCCCTTGCCACCTGCCCCAAGCACCAAATGGATAAACCTGCACTGGAAACGGCTGCTTATATCTGGATGTTTGATTATTCGATTAAAAATATGTAACTATAAAAAAAGAAGTATGGGAAAGAAAACCTAGACATTTGTTTTCAAAAGAAAGATTTAAAATGTAAATAATACTATTTGATGAAAACATTTCAGCATTTTCTTATATCCTCTTTAAGTTTTTCACTAATTTGCTTTTCTTGAAAATAAAGAAAACTATCAGTTGTGATGTATCAGAAAGTTATCTGTCTGCACATGCTCCATAAGCCCTCAAACTGGTCAATTCTGTAATAGGTTTATCACAATTAATTACTGGCATTTGGTGATTTTAGCAGTTTTTTTCATTGTAATCTCCTTGAAATGGAAAAGTGACTATTTTATAAATATTTTATGTAGAAAAAGTGGAAAAATAGGAAAATTTTTCAAAATTACAAAATTTCATAATATATTTTAAAGAAATTTTACAATATTCCATCTCTGTCTAACTTGGCAGCGTTGAGAAAGGTACACAATGTACCAATCTACTTGAAAAATAGTTGTAAATTTCATTCTATTGGAATTTAAATACAAGAAAATCCATAGAAATTCATAAAAAAATATAAAACATTGTAGAAATTGGGATTTGAATAATGTATTTCAATTTAATCACATGTTCAAAGCTTTTATTTTTTCAACGAACTTAGTTAATATAGCCAACAGAGCAATATCATGAAACTCCAAGTTTGGCTGAATACCGATTTTCAATGCCAACTTTTGACGTTGTAACAATAACATTGCTGCAACTAGGGGGACAAATCAAAATTTGCACAAAAAATGGTTTTTTTTTAGGTTTTTAATTAATATCTTTTTAACTAATTGCAATATCAGAATATAAATCCTTCCTCGGATCATTCCCAATCTTTTGGTACCTTCCGCGAGTTTCTGCGTGGTGTGGTTCGTGAAAAGATAGACTCACATAGATAGATACATACGTTTGTTTACCTTCGGATTTTAATATAGTGTAGATCTTAATTATATTAACTCAATTGTTACTATATACGGAACTTATGCATTATATAATGTATAAAGGATGTGTAATTATAACTAGTAATTAAATTTGAGAAAAAATTTTAATATTATTAGTATATATTTATATATACCTACACTGTTCAAGAAGTAATTAATTGTAGGTTTTATACTGATAATCCTATGACTTCATTTGGGAAAAATTAGTTTTATTATGTAAATAATTTCTTCCTTTAATTTAATTCTTGAGTTATTCAAGCAGTAATATTTTAAACACTTTTTTTCATGGAAATACTGTAATAATAAAAAAAAATTCTAACATTAGTGCCTTTATGTTCTAATTTATTTGTTAAAATGATACAAAATTCTGACTTGAAAAATGTTGCTCCCAACTTCTAATGGAACAGTTTTGCTCTCACTAACAGTTGTGCATTAAATGTGTGTGTGTGTGTATGTGTGTGTGTGTGTGTGTGTGATGAGAGACTGGATGATCACATTTTGGACACCTAAATATATGAAATTGGTATGAAGATTAATAAAATATTAATTTGAATGAAGTCATTGCATGTGTTTTATTGTGTGATAAAGAAATTTAGAGACTATAAAATACTAAATTTTCCTTTGTTCTTGATCAAATTTTGATTTAAAATAATGAAATCTTTTGCATTAACCTAATCAGGAAGAGTTAGTCAATACTTCTGAGGAAGTTTTCTCACCTCTGATTGTTAAAGAACTATCTCCTAACCTGGTGCAACTTATTTCAGAATACTCCCATGTTTTTTCAAAAAATAAATATGATGTTGATAAAATAAGAATGGAACCCCCTAGAATTAATTTAACCTCAGATCTCCTAATTTCTCAGTGAGCATACAGAACATCAGCTACTTCAGAAGCTGAGATTAATAAACAAATTCAAAATTTATTAGCTGCAGGTTTAATTAAAGAATCAAATAGTTGTTATTCTTCCCCTGTTACTTTGGCTTATAAAAGAGATGAAAAACAAAAAAACAAGACTATGCATTGACTACAGAAAACTGAATGCAATTTGTAAAACAGATGCAGAACCCTTACCTCGAATAGACTCCCTGCTAGATAAATTAAATAATGCTAAATTTTTTTTCTACTCTTGACCTTCTAAGTGGTTATTGGCACATTCCTCTCCACTATAAAGATAAAGAAAAATTAGTTTTTATCACACACAACTGAAGGTTTATATGAATTTCAAGTTCTCCTTTTTGGATTTCGAAATGCTCCTGCAATTTTTAATCGCACTATTCGTAAAATTCTAAATAAACATAAATGTTCAAATTTTGTTTGTTACTATTTTAATGATATAGTTTTCAAATTCTTTAGAGGAACACTATGCTCATTTAAAAAAAAAAGTATTCGTCGCCCATCCGGTATAGTGGTTAGCAATGCTGACTGCTATGACGTAGGGCCTGGGTTCGAATCCCGGAGAATGCACGGATGTTTGTAAATGTATAGTGCCTTCGCGGCATTGGGGTACTCTAAATAGCCGTCGAGTCGCAAGTCCTCTCGTGAGGTTGATGGAAGGGGAAGAGAGGTGGGAGGCCCCTGACCACTCCTAGGGTATTCTCCCTCAAAATTTGGGTGGAATCGAGCCAAATCGTACATTCACCTGCATGGTGCTCAAAGCTACGACTAACAACAGGCGTACAATATAGCCCGATGCCATGATGAATTTCGTGGGCCTTGATCTGACTACGTCAGACAGGTGGCATTAGCAACAACAACAAAAGTATTCAAAATTTGTGAGGAGAAAAACATTAAACTAAAATTTTCAAAATGTGTTTTTGCAAAAAATAAAATAAATTTTTTAGGCTATGAAATTAAAGAAGGTTGCATTACACCAGATAATCAAAACATTAAAACTATTAAAAAATTACAGCCCCCTAAAAATGTTAAAGAACTTCAAAGTTTTATTGGTTCTGTAAATGTTTATAACAAATTCATTGATTCATATGCTAAAATTAGAAAACCTTTAAATCAACTCTTAAAGAAAGATAAGCAATGGAATTGGTCTGCTGAATGTCAAACATCCTTTGAATTGTTAAAAAATAAATTAGTAACTAAACCTGTATTACAATTATATGATCCTAAATTACCTCTTCATGTTTTCTGTGATGCTTCTCAAAGTGCAATTGGTGCAGTTTTAAAACAGCCAGATAATTCTGGTACTCTTCACCCAATATCTTATCATTCTAGAACTTTACATGATTATGAAAAAAAATTATTGCATCACATGGAATGTTTGACCATAGTAGATGCTCTTGATAAGTTTTATTATTATTTACATGGTAAAAAATTCATAATCCACACTGACCATGCTGTTCTTATTTGACTTAAAAATGTGAAAAATTTAAGGGGTAGGTTATTTCGTTGGTTTTTAAAATCAAGCATGTTTGTTTTTGAAGTAAAATATTTAAAAGGGACTAATAATGTTGAAGCTGACATGTTATCGAAACATCCGATTGCTCAATATATTCAACACTCTGTACATCTACTTGAATTAGATGAGATAAAAACATATCAAAATTTAGATAATGTAAATGACCCTAAATATAAGAAAGTTGATGTCTTTGTCCTTAAAAAGAATCTGTTTAAAATTGTTGCACCTTTTTCATTAAGAAGAAAAATTTTGCAAAATGCTCATGAACAGCTTGGACACCCAGGTACTCAAAAAATGATAAATTTAATTACTCCTCAATATTACTGGCCTCATATTAACTTAGATATTTCAAAATTGATATGGTGGGTTTTCTGATGCAGATTTTGCAGAAAATAGAAACAACAGAGTTTCAATGGGTGGACAATTTATTTGTTTAGGAAACGCTCCCATTACATGTTGAACATTTAAGTAGAAATTGGTAAGTTTGTCGACTATGGAAGCTGAGTTTATGAGCATGGTGGAATGCATGAAGGAAATAACTTGGTTAGTTCTACACTATTAAAATTCGAAGGTAAACAAACGTATCTATGTGCGTCTATCTTCTCACGAACAGCACCACGCAGAAAGTCGCGGAAGGTACCAAAAGATCGGGAATTTTCCGGGGAAGCCGTATTTCCTATTTATATTCCGATATTGTAATTATATAAAAAGATATTAATTAAAAACCTTAAAACGCCTAATTGTTTTACTCCTGCCGGTTGTTTACTTGGCGGAACTTCCCTTCCGTTTCGGCCGAGCGGTAATCTTACGTTTTCCACCATATTAAAATTGTCATCTAATTTTCGGTGTCGAAATTAGACAAAAAATAATTACAGAATCGGAAAGATCATTTATTTCACCACAACACGGTATAATTTTTTTTGTAAAATAACGATATTTTCTATTTTTTTCGAATTTTTTAAAATAGTGTTAAAACTGATGCGTTTTTATGAAAATTATTTCTAAATCGTTGGGTATGAATTACTTTTCTTGTTATTAAATCGATATTCTACACTAATTAACTTCAAGCCTTTCTCTTTTAGATCCATTCATTTAAAAAATAAAATTCCCAAAACTTTTTTTTAAAGAATTTTTAAAAAGTAGTCTTAATTTTTACTTCACATTGAAAAACTTCGTCATTTATGAAGATAATCTCACAAAACCTTTTTTCCGTGTGTACAGTAATATTATCCGTAACATATACGAAGATTGAAAAAATTGCTTCAAAATTACTTATTTAAAAAAAAAAAAATTGTGATTTTCGTAAACTGCTGTTTTTCTGAGAAATAACTTAAACAATAGTTTTTGTACATTTTTTATTTCAAAGTACGTTATTTTTGCAAATAGTTGGTGATGTTTGAGAGCATTAACGTAAAAATTATGCCCTTAAAATGAAGGTAATGATTTTTAAAATAATTTAAAATACGCGATTTTACATTTTGCCAAACATTGGCGTCGAAAATTTGCTTTGCGCCAAAGACAGTTGACCTGTTTCGCCTTCGACCGCATCTAACTCAAGGGTTACACTAAAAAAATTCTGCCTTAAACAGGGGGAAATCAGTAACTTTGGCGAGTAAAAAAAAATGCGATTGAAAAAATTACTTTTTCGTCCTCCCATTCATTATTGTTGCCTATTTTCATTTTTCGCTACGGGTCCCGGTAGCACATTCGGTTAGCGCTTCGCTTCATTTACACCGTAAAGCAAATCTTGTCTCTGCGAGTTCGAATCTGCGGTGATCTCTCTTTTTTTTTTTCATTTCTGCTAATTTTTCCCACGTAAATTAATTTTACTAATAAATACTTATTTTAACATGATCCTCTGTTATTTTAATGTACTTTTTTTTTCCTTCTAAAAGTTTTTTTTCTGATTTTTAATCATTCAAAGTAATTTCTATCTTTTTCAACAATTCGATTTTGTTCATTTCTGCTTATTTTTCCCACCCGTAAATTAATTCTCTCTTCAATGATTGAATTCACTTGCTGCATCCCCACTGATCTGAAATTTACTTCATTTTCAGTGCTGCCATTATGTAAGCAAATGGTATGTCACAATTAATTGCTAAATGAGCATTTTTAATAAATTTTATTAAAAATAATTAATAAGTTAGTTTTGTATAATATAATTTTTTTCGCAGATACGTGTTTAAATAATTTTAACACAGAGTGGAATGAAAAACTATAAAATTAAAATTAAAAGAATTAAATGTTTTTATCATATAGTATTATTTTCTTTTTGAAAGTTTTTTTCAGTGAATGTTGGCATATAACTAGGTTTTCCCCCAAAGGTGGATTTTTAACACTTATATATGTTTAATCAAACATCCAAACATTTCAAGAGCTATCTGTAGAATTTTTTTTATTAGTATTTATTGATAATGGATTTAAATTAATATATATTTTTTTTAAATTAAAATGCATTCAATGCATTTCTGAGATTCATTTAAAATATTTATCAGTATCGAAATTTTTGTTCTCTTTCATAAAACTTATAGTTTACTTTAAAATAATGCGTAATTGCATGAAACTTTTTTTCCCCGTGTCGAATATTTCAAAAAATTCTCACAATTTTACTTCAAGAATTAAAATAGTAGTGAAATTTTGTTATTTGAAAAATTTATACTTTCTGTTCTTTTTTCAGCATACAACTATTTTTAAAAATGCTACAGTTTCGTTTCCGGGAAAAAACTATCTTTCTTTAAAGAATTTTATAGAAAAAAAAACAACTTTTTTTTTTTACAAAACAATGCTGATTTGCATATTTTATGATTTTTTCTCATATGAATCAATATCGTTGCGTTTATATAAAATTGATTTTTAAAACTTTCAGAATCAGTGATTTAAAAAATAAAAAGCCGAAAACTAATTTGAACGAATTTTAATAAAACACTCAAAATACTTAAATCAATCATTTAATAAATTCTTCATTCGTAAAGATAATTGCATGAAACTATTTTTCCGTGTGTCGAGCATTTCAAAAAATCCTCACAATTTTACTTCAAGATTTAAAATAGTAGTGAAATTTTGTAATTTTAAAAATTTCTACTTCTTTGTCTTTTTTAACATACAACTATTTTTAAAAAAGCTACATTTCGTTTCTGGGGCCTAAAAAATTGCAACGAAAGAATTGAAATGTGAGGGATTTTTAAAAAGTCGCACTGTTCACCTACTCCAGAGTTTTTTGGCGACGGACTTCGAAATTTTCAATTTAAAACTTTTAGAATCAGTGATTTTAAAAAAAAGCGAAAAACTTTATTGAACAAATTTTAATAAAACACTCAAAATACTTAAATCAATCATTTAATAATTTCTTCTTTTATAAAGGTAATTGCATGAAACTTTTCCCCCTCGAGTCGAATATTTCAAAAAATCCTCACAATTTTACTCCAAGAATTAAAATAGTAGTGAAATTTTGTAATTTGAAAAATTTTTACTTTCTGTCTTTTTTTCAGCATACAACTATTTTTAAAAAAACTGCATTTTCGTTTCCAGGAAATAAAAAATTGCAACGAAAGAATTGGAAAGTGAGTGGGTGATTTTAAAATTCACCCTGTTTGCCTATTCGAAAATTTTTTGTGACGGACCTCGAAATTTTCAACCATTCTCAAGTGACGAGGACGACACCTGAGCTTTCACCCATCTTTAAGAATTACCACACCACACCAACGCAAGAACAAATTTCGAAAAAGGGAGTTTTTATGACATAGTTAAAGAAATCACTCACATCGCGCACATACACACGCACAAGTGCTATCGGCCTGAGGGAAACACGAAATTTCCATGGGGATGAAATTATTCACTCAGGAAAAGGAAAGAATTGCAAAGTGAGTGGGTGATTTTTAAATTCGCACTGTTTGCCTATTCAAGGGTTTTTGGTGACGGACCTCGAAATTTTCAACCATGCTCAAGTGACGAGGACGACACATCAGCTTTCACCCGTCTTTAATTACCACACCACACCAACCCAAGAACAAATTTCGAAAAAGGGAGTTTTTATGACATTGTTAAAGAAATCACTCACATCGCACGCACACACACACAAGTGCTATTGGCCTGAGGGAAACACGAAATTTCCATGAGGGTGAAGTTATTCACTCGGTAAAAGCCCGTGCAACGCCGGGCTAAGCGGAGAGGAAAGAAATCAAAGTAATTTCGGAAAATAATATTGGAAGTGCTGAATTTGTGAAGTTGAGTGAATATTAACGTCCCACTGTTCAGCAACACGAGGCCTTTTAGGGACGGTCCGCGTAATTTGAATTATGGTCAAGTGACGTGGACGACACCTGAGCTGGCACCCCCTCTCCTAACTACCAAACCAACGGGAGGACGTTTGAGCTCTCGATTTATTTTACGTGCATCCCACCCCTACACGGTGGGTCTTCAGTGGTACTAGGATCGAGAATTTGTGAAGAGAAGTTAATATTTTAAGCAACAAAGCCATGGCACGCACTCACGGGTCATGCACTCACATCGTACGCGTCACACCCCACTAAAGTGTTGGCGTTAGAATAAAAGGAGGAAATTAACATGGGGATTAAGTTATACCCTCGGTATAAGCCCGTGCAACGCCGGGCCATGAAAGCTAGTAATATAATGAATGAATGTGTAAATCGGATTCCTAATTAAACATATGAATAAACCAGTTCTTCTGGCTGATAATCAAGCAGCTATAAATTTCCTCAAACCTCCAAATGAAAATTACTGCACAAAATATATAGAGGTGAGGTACCATTATGTTAGAGATTTATTCTATAAGGGTTTATTTGAGGTGAAATATGTTAAAAGTAAAGCAAATTTGGCAGATATAATTTGCAAAGCCTTTAACACAGAATAAGTTGAATAGTTTTGTTGAAAATGTTTCTGTATATTAGCATGTTTTTAAAATGTTTTGAACTTTTGTAAATTTATGAGAAAAGAATTTTTGGTAATAATTGGTTAATAATTGTTCATGATTCAAGTGTTTTTTTTTTCAATTTTGCATGTAACTATTGGCTTTGCTTGTTTTTGTGCCCCATCTAAAAATGATAAAGTTTCTTAAAATTAATCTTCGTTGTTAGAAATTAAATCGTTTCTCATGTCCACTATCAAATTAAATACGCGAGTCGCGTAATGTTTCTTTATTTGCACATTCATTGCAACAGGCTAATGAATATGCAAATTCGTTTACACTGCTGATGACGTAATTGTGTAAATTGTTTGTAAATGATGTCATCGCATTGCTGATTGGTCGCTGTACACGTTGTACTTGTATATATTCTGATTCGTTATGTGTCTGTGTGGAATCTGAAAATTCCTGTTTTTGTACCATGCCCTGTCGACAGTTTTAAATAAAAGTATTTTAAAAACAATGAAGTCTCATGAATGCTGAAACTGCTCTCTGCTAAGATTCATTTACAATAAAGAATAACATGGTTAAGGGCCTCATGCAGTTTTGGAAGTCAGCATTGTGAGTTATTTTAAGAAGATACTATCAACGGGGGGCCAGACCGCAGTTGAAATGGAACCTTCGATTGAACGGCTTAATTCCACCAACTACAACACTTGGAAAGAAGATGTTCGAGTTTTATTGATGGACAGAAATAGCTGGAGGATAATAACAGGCCAAGAAGTTAAACCCAACAATGATGCATCCTCCAAGGAAAAACGGAATTTCGAATCCAGATGGAATCGGGCATATTTAACAATTTATCTGAGTATCGAGAAGGAAGCCCGGAACTTGATTTCGGATACCTGCGATCCTATAGTTCCCTGGAAGAAACTTCAGGATCATTTTCAGCCACATACTCGTGCTCGTGTTATTGGACTACTGGATGAATTTTTCAACTGCAGAATATTAGAAGAGGAAGAAATCGTGCTATATGCTGCTCGTTTAAGAACCATCATACTTCAGCTGCAAGATGCCGGACATCCTCTAGAAGACTTCTATCAAGCATTTCAGTTAATCAGGTGTCAACCTGAAAGCTATCAAGGTATTGTACAATCCATTTATTGCTGGGATAATAACGACTTTAAATTTGAACAAGTATTATCGGAGCTCCTCGCTGAGGAAAGTAGGCTTAAGCAATGTAAGAAAGATTTAAACTTAATTGATACTAATCATCTTGCTCTTAAAGCAAAAGCTCACAAAACTAAGAATATAAAACTTAAATCTGAAAACTTTATGAAATCTGAGAATAAAGTAGGACCATGTTTTAATTGTCATAAAATATTTCATTTAATTGCAAATTGTAAGGAAATATTAAAAAGTAGTAAATATCAAAGTGACAACAATTTCATAATTGAAGCTTGCATTGATCAGGAAGTAAATACTAATGATTATACATGGGTTTTTGACACTGCAGCTTCAACGCATTTTTGCAATAACAAAGAATTGTTTGTTTCATATGAGCCAGTAAATAATACAACTATGTCACTTGCTATAGGCGAAATAACTAGTCTAGTAGAAGGAGTGGGAACTATAAAATTTTATTTTGATAGAGAGTGTTAATGGTAGAAATAATATCACTTTACATAATGTAATGCACTCGCCTAAGTTAAGAAGGAATTTAATGTCAGGTCCATCACTAGATAAAAACGGTGGTACTTTTGTGGGAGGAAAAGGAAAAATAGAGATTTTCAATAGGAATGGTAGAAAACTGTTTTATGCTAGAAAGGTTAATGGGTTATATTATTTTAAGCCTAAATACCCTAGAAATATTCATATTGAAAAATCTAATTTGACCACTTCAGAAGAAAAAGACTTAGAACTTTGGCATAGTAGATTTTGTCATATTAATAGTAAATATATTTTAAGGTCTAGTCAGAATGAGAGTATTAGAGGAATACCAAAGTTGAAATCTATTAATGTAGAGTGTGAGGATTGCAAAATTGATAAGAGTAAGCAAAAATCGTTTAAACCAATTTCAAAAATCAGATCTAAAAAAACCACTCCAGTTATTGCATATGGATGTCTGTTCAATTCTTACAGCATCTCATGATGGTAGTAATTATTTTCTCTCAATAATGGACGATTATTCTAGGAAAGTAACGATTTCCCGATTAAAAGGAAATCTGATGTTTTCAATTGCTTTACCAGATATCAGAAACGAGCAGAAAGATTTTTAAATAACAAAGTCGTTACGATTGATTGTGGATTAACGTTAGGATTGATAATGGCTTAGAATTTATTCATAAAGAATTTTGTAAATTTTTAGATTCTCAGGGAATTGAGATGGAGAGAACCAATACATATTCACCTGAAATGAATAGTGTAAGCGAACGTTTTAATTATACCGCTTTAGATGCTATTAGAGCAATGCTACGAGGTAGTGGTTTAAGTAATAATTTCTGGTCAGAGGCTTTATTATGCTTTACCTATACATGGAATCGCATTTGTCATAATAACCAAACCAAAACCCCTTTTGAATTGTATTGTGGTGAAAAACCTTCGGTTAAACATTTAAAAACTTTTGGTTGTGAAGCTTATGTGGGTGTTCCCAAAGAGTTGAGGAATAAACTTAATATGAAAGCAAAAAAGGGTATCATGGTAGGATATGCAATGCAAACAAAAGGTTATAGAGTGGATTCCAGAAGAGAAAGTTATCGAAACCTGTTATGTTTCCTTTAATGAAAGTGTTAATGGGGAAGCTGTCCTGGGCCTAAATAACAAAAGTGAATATACTCCTCTGATAACGGAAGGATCTGAATCAGATGAGTATGAATCGGAGACTGAAATTGGTGAAGGAGGTGAAATACCTTGTGAAAATCTTACATTGATCAGGAAAGCAGTTCCCAGACCTGATGGAACAAGAGTAGACATTTATTATGGTTTCGAAGGAAGTTCTCTCAGATTGAGATCATATTGTGATGTTGAGAAATATTGTAGGGCCCACAATATAAAATTTAATAAGAATTTTTTTAATTTCAGCGGGAAAGAAGAAATTTCTAGTCCTGTACCCAAAGGGGAAAGTAATACAATAATCAAGAAGCACATCATGTTGAAGTTATAATACCTCGAAATTTTAAAGAAGCTTCTTTATCTCCAGATAAAGATAAATGATCTGTTGCTATGAAAGAGGAAATTAATATAATGTCAGAAAGATGTGTTTGGGAATTAGTCCCTAGGCCCGAAAAGGGAAAAGTTATTGGAAATAGGTGGATTTACACAATTAAAAGGTATGGAGAGGAAGGAAATATTTTAAGATATAAAGCTCGTCTTGTTGCTCAAGGATACCGACAACGTAAGGGAGAAACATACGATGAAGTATTTAGTCCTGTTGTGAACTTTTTCAATAATTGGAATGTCTTTCACCATTCTTGTTTGTTGCTTTAGGTGGTCACACTGTCAATTAGATATTAAATGTGCCTACCTATATGCAAACTTGAGTGAAAGAATTTTAATGCAACAACCTCGGGACTTTATAGATCACAAAAGACCACATTATGTGTGTTTGCTAAATCAATTTATGGTCTACATCAAAGTGGTAGAGAATGGTTTTTTGAAATACACACCAGTTTAGAAGAGTTAAATTTTAAGAAATTAAATTGGTTTAACTGTGTTTATATAAAGAAGACAATGTAAGTATCACTATTATATGTTGATGACATTGTATTATTTTGTAAATCTGATCATCATATTAAGAAAATAATAAGGAATTTAAATTTGATTTAAAAATTATGGGCAGAACTAAAAAAATTACTAGGGGTAGATTTGAAGAAGTTGATGGTAAATTTTTTATCCATCAAACTGAATATATAAATAAAGTGCGTAACCTATATAGGAAATATAAATTCCCAATTTCAACGTTACCACTAGCTAAGGGAATTATGCTAACTAAAATTGATTGTCCTATTTCTGAAACTGAAATGGAAAGATTACCATACAGGAATATACTTGGCTGTTTATCTTACCTAGCAGGTCGTACTAGACCAGATATAAGTTATACAGTAAACACACACATACTTTCCCAATTTCAGGAAAACCCAGGTTTTGCTCATTGGAATTGTTTACTAAGATTATTAGGATATGTTGAGAAAACAAAGGACTTTAAATTAAATTTATCTAACATAAATAACATCAATATCAAATGTTATAGTGATTCTGATTTTGCTGCCAATAGGGATGACAGAATTTCAATAGGAGGAATTATTTTATTTATTGATTCTGTACCAATATTCTGGAGAACTTTTAAACAGAAATGTGTAAGTTTATCAACTATGGAGGCAGAATATATAACTTTGACTGAAGCTTCCAAAGAATTAATTTGGATTATTCGTATTTTGGAAGAATGTAACAACTTTAAATTATTTTCCATTAATTTAAGTAAAAGTGAATTACTGTGTGATAATAGAGCTGCAATTGACTTTTCTAATTCTCCTATTGAAAATAGTAGAACTAAACATATAGATATAAAATATCATTTCTTAAGAAATTTAGTATAAGAAAAATTGTTTGTATTAAATCATATTTGTAGTAAAAACAATCTGGCAGATGTTTTTACTAAGCCGTTATCCAAAGATAAATTGTATAAATTTCTCAAATTAGTATTTGTAAATGTATAATATATTTTGAAATTTGTTAAATATGAAAAATCTAAGAATTGAATTACTTTTATGGACATGAAGGGGGGCCATTGTTAGAAATTAAATCGTTTCTCATGTCCACTATCTATTCAATTAAATACACAGTCGCATAATGTTTCTTTATTTGCATATTCATCGCAACAGGCTGATGAATATGCAAATTCGTTTACACTGCCGATGACGTCATTGTGTGACCTGTTTGTGAATGACGTCATCGCATTGCTGATTGGTCGCCATACACGTTGTACTTGTATATATTCCGATTCGTTGTGTGTCTGGGTGGAATCTGAAAATT